>JBCEWC010019532.1:0-11372 GCA_038996855.1 Solanum aculeatissimum
CTTTGAGTCAAACTTACCCACATCCATCTTCCCATTGATAAGTATAAAATAGTTGCACCCAAAGGCTCTGAGATGACAGATGTTGGGTTTCCTTCCAAACAAGAGCTCATATGGAGTCTTGTGTTTGAGAGACCTGATCAGACACCTATTAGTTACATAGTAAGCGGTGATGACAACTTCATCCCAAAAGTTTTTGGCTAAACCTGATTAGATAAGAATGGTCCTACAAATTTCCACCAAGGTTCTATTTTTCCTTTCTACAACTCCATTTTGCTGTAGAGTTCTAGGAGCTGAAACATTATGATGAATTTCTTCTTTAGCACAAAAGATGTTAAGACTTGCATTGTCAAATTCGGTACAATGATCAGACTTGATCCCTTCAACCTTATTGATGAACTGGTTTTGGATCTGCTTGATGAGAGCTATCAGCACCCCTTTTTTTTCATCCTTGGTTCTCAAGAACATTACCCAGGTAAACCTCGAATAGTCATCCACAACAACTAGAATGTACCTCCTTACACCACGGCTTTGAACCTTTACGGGCCCACATAGATTAACATGAATGAGTTCTATTGGTCTAGTAGTGCTGACTTTATTTTTGGATTTGAAGGATTTCCTTGTATGTTTCCCTTTAGCACAAGCTGAGCAAATCTTGAGATTGCTGAAGTTCAACTTTGGTAATCCAAGCAATAGGTCCTTTGCAGCTAGCTTGGTCATCAGAGACGGACTTACGTGCCCAAGTCTTCTATACCAAAGATTTGTTGACTCACCCTACACCTTGAGACAAGTAATATTGTTTTCTTTAGCCATCCTTAGATCAGCAACATACATGTTCATCCATCTTTGTGCAACCAATACTACTTCATTTATTTCAAAATTGATTAATGTGCATTTGTCAGACAGGATTCTCACCTCATTTCCCTTATCACAGATTTGAGAAACACTTAGAAGATTGTACTTTAGTCCTTGAACATAGTACATATCTTCAATAGCATTCTCAAAGCGTTTTTTGATCTTTCCTATGCCCAAAATGTAACCTTTTTTACCATCACCAAAGGAAACACTGCTTCCTTCAACTTCTTTCAGTGTAAGGAAGTTTTTAGTCCTTCCAGTCATGTGCTTAGAGAATCTGTTGTCCAACTGACTGCTTCCTCCAGACTGATCCTGCATAAGATTATTTGTTAGTCTTTGGAACCCACTTCAGTCTAAGTTCCAAATATTTAGACAAGGTTTTAACCAGCAATCCTTTGGTCCATCTGGGTAGAGGTCTACTACTTTGTTTTATCACAAGATCAGGTCCCTCAGTCACTCTTTTCTTTCCAAGGTAACCAGACTGTTGTCTTCTCAGAGTTCGTTAAAGAACAACATAACTTCCCTTCAGATGACCATTTCTCCTACAGTGTACACAAAGTAAATTATCAACCACAGACACATATTTACTATGAGGATTGTAAGGGGGATCAATTTTGTTAACATAATCGAGACCCTTTTTATCATGATCCCTACCTGTTGACATATCTCCCAATAATTTAGAAGATGTGGTCCATTTCAGGAATTGTGTTAAGTCCTCCTTGACATTCATTAGGTCTTTTTCCAAGATAATATTTCTTTCCAAAGCATGCATCAGTTTTGACTCAGCCTCTTTTAGTCTTTCTTCCAACAACAGTTCATTTTCACTGATTTTACCTTTAAGCTTAGCATTGTTTTAGACTCAGATTCCATTAGCCATAATAATTCTTCATTTTCAGTTTCTAAAGTAACTATCTTAATTTCAAGATCAGAGACTTGATTAGTTAAGGAAAACTTCTCTTCCTGAGAGACATCAGCATTATTGTTTAACACCTCTTTTTCAGATGTTAATTCATAAATAGAGTCGATAAGGACACAAACAAGTTTTTTCAACTTCCTTGCATAGTATAGATCTATTGTTTTTAAATCTAACAAAGTTACCTAGTCCTCATCCTCTCCTTCATCATCTGAGTTGGCCATGAAAGCAAACGGGTTGTCCAAAACTTCATTGTTATCCCTCAATGCCAGCAAAGAGGAATCTTCAAGTTGCTCAGAATCTTCAGAGTCACTGGATGAGTTTGTCCATACACCCAAGGCCTTGATCACAATTCTACCAGCAAGGACCTTCCTTCTGAACTTGTCAGAAACGTGATCCTTCCTTTTGTCCCTCATTCCTTTTGAGGCATCCTTGTAGTCATGCTTCCCAGAGGGACAATCACTGATGTAATGTACTAGTTTTCCACAACCATGACACAACTCAGTGTTGCCTTGAAGCCTACTGCCATTTTCTCATTCTGCAAACCTATGGTTTTTCGTGATGATTTTCTTGAAGCGATTTGTGAGATAAACCATATCAATACTATCAATCTCATTATCACACTTAGTAGTTTTTAAGGCCGGAGACTTGCCTCCTTTTCCAGCTCTCTTTATAGTGTCGTGCTGCTTGTTCAACTCATGGGTCTGTAAAATACCTATGAGCACATCCATGGTTAGAGTTTTCAGATTCTTGGATTCAGTTATTGCATCCACATTGCTTTCCTATGACTTCGGGAGCACTCTAAGAATCTTCCTCACTTGCTTGCTCTGGCTTACAAGTTCACCAAGACATTTCAGCTCATTAGTTATAGTAGAGAACCTAGTTTCCATGTCATGTATGGACTCACCTTCCATCATAAAAAAGTCTTCATACTGAGAGGTGAACATATCCATCTTGGACTCAATCACCTGTTTCGTCCCTTCATGAGCATTTTTCAGACAGTCCCAAATTCTTTTAGCTGACTCACAGGCGGATATTCTATTGTATTCCTTAGCTCCAATCCCATATACTATCAGCTTCTTTGACTTGTAGTTCTTTTCAATTTTCTTTCTATCTACTTTGGAGTACTATTGTCAGATTTTTGGAACTAACTTAGTGGTTTATCCTTCTTTGACCTCGATCGCAGGGACATAAGGTCTATCAAGCACAATGTCCCATAGTTCGCTATCCTCCGCCATGAGAAAATCATACATTCAGCTTTTCCATCATCCATAGAAATTCCATTGAACTTGGGAGGCTTCGTGGAAGACTTTTCTTCTTCAAGATTCAGAGGAGCTGCCATTTTTTACACGAAGATCTCTAGGTGTGAATCGCATAGAGATACCTCGCTCTGATACCACTTGTTGAGCAGCTGCACTGATTCAAACACAAAGGACCGGGTCCTTTGTATACAATAAATAAAAAACAACAAATAACTAAACGAAGAACAAAGATTTAATATGGAAAAACAACTTGCTCAAGGGATGAACAACCACGACCTATCCAACAATATTTCCAAAACCCAAAAGTCCACTAAATAAATTAGCAAAGTAGTCAAATACTACACACACGGCTTATTTGCCTCACTCTCTCACAATTCCCACTTGCAACCCTAGTTACAAGACTTGAGCAATAAACACCAACACAGTCTACACTCTTATCACTAGATAAAGTTAGACTTATACACAAAACACCTTACGAACAAAATACGCTAACAGAGTTACAGATCACAAACACACCACACACAATAATCACTCTTCCTTTATAAGTTAGGAAGTATTCTTACAATGTTACAACACTACACAACAACATGCATAACGTAAGCTATAGACTTTTTCTATCAGGTCTTTTGTATGCTGATGTTTAATCTCTCAATAAGAGCCAAAGAAGAAATTTTAGGAGAACAAGAATATTTAGGTTTTGATTTTCCAAAAAGTCATATTTTGTTCAGTGGTCTCACCCCTTTTATACAGTTAGGGGTCATCGGATGGACCATTGGTCCCTTTAGTAAAGATGAATTGACATTTCACCTACCACAACAGCATTAACAGTTTTATTCCACTTGTGCGGACAACCCTCAACCTGATATGCAATGTGGTTATTGCCTGGTACTTGCTACAGTTTGTTGTCATAAAAAACATCACTCAACAAGTACTCAACATGTCTCGTGTTGTATTGTTCTGTATTATACTTCTGATTATTTGCAGTGAAAGTTGAAAAATGATATATTTGATGGTTTAGCAGAAAGTGTTATCTTGTTGATAGCATTGTATATATTGCCAGTTAAGAATCCTGTTTATACAGATTATCGTGCTGTGCAACTTACCTAGTGGTGGTCTTTGTACAGTCTATCTTTCGAAAACAACCTCTCTACTTCCTATAGGTAGGGATAAGGTCTGCGTATTCTTTATCTTTCAAACCTCACTTGTTGGATTTCAGGAGGTATGTCGTTGTTTTGCACAGAGAAGTCTGGGGTAGTGGGAAACATATTGTCGCGATCTGAGACTATCCCCAAGTCGTAACACTTTATTTTGATTTTTGATCCATGAGTGACCCCAAGCTAACTCATGGTCTGGCATAGCACTAAAAATCAAGTATAAAGAAATAATTATTTGTAAGCCAAGAATGAGATATATAGATAATCAAAATCATAAAGCTAAATACACAAAACTACTCGTTGAAACATTCATGAATGACACAGAGAATAAAATCTATTTGTCTGAAAGCCTCAGCGAAGATGAGTTGTTGGGATAAGCCCTAGCTAACTCTAAGTAACTAAAAACTGAAAAAAGAAAAACACGTGATTGGAATAAAGGTAAATGTCATCCTCAAAAGATGATGACTCACCAATGTTGTTGATGTGCTGATTGAAAATTGTACTAACCGCGAGCTAGATATTGTGTGTCTGAATCTTTATTATAAATAATATAGCGTTAACAATATGTGATCAATACTTTGAATGTACTGAGTATATTAGATATGCAAGATAAGATAACTAATTGAACATGATAAATCTGAAATGCTATATTGAATAACATAAACCGATGCAATGACCAGATAATAAAACATGCAACTGATAAATGTTCAAACTGAAATAACCAACTACAAGGTCATATAATATCTTAGGCTGAATTGTGGGAGTTACTAATATTCAATATATAACCATATGAGCTAACATGGAGTTTGATGTCTAAGTTTTATCCAAAAGCATCCACTATATAAAGGCCTCAGGGCTCTCACCCACTTTATTGACCACTAGGTCACACCCTTGTCTACATTTAATTTTTTCGTCTTCACTCACAAAACTTCTTTTCTTCCCCTAGTTAAATACATGTCAAATATAAATTTAGCTTCCCAATACCCCTTTTCAACTTTTCTTTCTTCAAATATCACAATTTATTTTATTTCCAATCAAAATATATACAGTAAAAAAAAACAAAATTAACAAACTAAACGTGCTTCAACTAAGAAAAGTTCGTATTGAGAAGGTTTGAAACCTATTTCTCTCATGATATTTTTCTTTATTTAAGAATTTCTTTTTTAAATCCAAAAACACACAAATTTCATCTCTTAAAAAAAGACAGTCAGTCATATGCACTAAGCTCTTACTAAATGCGGAGTTAAGAAAAGGACTAGATCATAAGGGTCTATTGTATCATGGTGCATTTTTGCAAAGAGTTTATTTTTATAGCTCAAATCCATGAACACACAATCAATTGTCAATAACTTTACCATTTACACCAAGGTTCCGCTTCGGAAAAAATCATATTTGTACAAAACAAATTCCAAAATTGCTACTTCTTCTTCAAACATAGACTTATGTAACGACCCAAAAAATTTTGAAAACTCCTTATGGTTGGTATTGTATTATGTTATACTGGTCATGGTTCAAATTCGGTAGCCACGGGTTAAATTTAAGTGGCCGAACGCAAAATGGATCATTTCGGAGCCTAGAGAGGTTGTTTGGACAGTAAGCTTTGAAGTAGAAAAACTTTTGATGTGGGTTAAACCGTGTGGTCTTCTACATATTAAATTTAATATGTTTTAGTTATCTTCGCAACAAAACTAGTTTGACTCGATTCGGCATTCGTATGAGGAAGTTATGGCCAAAATAGTGACACTGCCGGAAATCCAGAAGACATTGGAGATAGGCCCTGAAAATGGCCCAAGGCAAGGACCACGGTCCGTGAAACTTGGTATGGTATGTTTGGGGGTCCGTGCCATGGTCTAGTGAGTTGGGGGTGGCCAGGACCCACCCCCAAACCCAAGTAATGACTCACGGACCACCCCGCAGTCTGTGAGCCTTATTACGGTCCGTGTGAGGGTCTGTTTGGTGGGGCAGTGGGTTGTCCATGTTGTGGGGTGGTTTTATGGACCAAGTATGGATCCATGGACTAGTACATGGTCCGTGTGAATCCATATGGTCCGTCAAACCCTTCGTTAAGTTGTCCAGAAAATCCCCCGAAAGTTCGCGCCGAAGAAAATTCTAAGGCAAGTTGGATGGTTGAGTTCACAGCCAGTGTGCACTTTGACAGGCACTTTAGCTTCCATTTGACACTGTGTGGCAGTTAAAAGTCTGATTCTTTAAGGGTATTTTCGTGATTTAACTAATCCCCAGGCCTCTTTTATGTTTCTTAAGGTACCCTAAATCCCTAAAATCGAACATTAATTGATATCTCCATTCAAACACTCTCAAGACTTTATCAAATACTCTCAAGCTTCTTGATCACCATTGTTGAAACTTCGGAGGATACTTGGGGAAAACGCTCAATTTTTTCTTTTCTATCAAATTCAAGTGTTGGGTATAAAGTATATGGGGTTTCAATTCATAGATTTTTCCATCCATGAAGCCCAAGAACCCATATCTTTAAATTTGTGCATTTGTACGTTTTACTTAATTGTAGGTTCTTCAATTTTGCAAAACTCTCTTGACATTTGGTGTTCCCTGTAGACTGTAGGTTATTTTCTTGTGAATTTACTCTTGCAATTTATGATTTACGCCATTAAAGTATGAACGATTAGTACTGCATGTGTTCGTCCTGAATTTTGATGCATGGGTAAGTCTTGCCGAAGTTTACTTTGAAATTTTCATATGAATTTGATGAAGTAAAGCTTGAATTGTAAATTTAAAGTTTTGAATTTTGTTACCCATGCTTTGATGCATTCATTCATGTATTGCATTGGATAAGTTTTTGAAGAAATTCTTGTTTTGAGAAATTGTTGATATAAGTTTGGATATGCCTAGGCTTGTGATCACAATGCCTCTTTGATAGACTCTATGTGTCGTTTGGTATGCTTACACCGTTTGTTTTGGTTTGTGATTTAATAAAATGAGCTACCTTATATTGCATTGATTACGAATGGTTTTGGAAACTCTTCATTTAGTTTGAAGTCTCTTGACTTGAAACGTTTGATTTTTGGTAAACTATGTTCTAATGATGTATTATTTGAAAAGTATGGTTAGTTTTGTGTTTTGAAGGACATTGGTATGTATATATGTATTCTCGTGGGATCCAACTTAGTACCGAGGGATTGGGAATTCACCCTTTCCGTTATACCATGTGCCACCATGGGATTACCCCAAATTGGGATCTTTGTTTTGATACCCCTTGTTTAATGGAGTTTTGGGATCTACTTGGCAAGTAGTCCGTTCCAAGTGGTAGCTCGCTTCATCCTACTTTGAGTTGGTTGAGGTCAAATCCCCAAAGTTCCAATATTGATAGGTCAGCATTTCATGCATCATGGTATAAACATCTTGTTATATATATATTTTGTTTGGCTAAGTGCATTCCCTTCGAACTATGTGTCCCCTTGTCATATAGTTGTCACACTTCCATGTCATATGCATTGGATGCTCGCATACATAGTGCTTTATTATGCTAACCCATACTTTTGGCTGCATATTCCAATCATGTAGGTGCAGGTGACGAGTATTATCTACCTACCGCGAGCTTTGATCTTGAAGATATCTGTTAGTGGTGAGCCCTTCTTTCAAGGGCAATAGCCGCATTTCCTCTAGTTATTGGGTAGTTTACTTCTGTTCATTTTTACTTTTGAGGGTGAGCCCAGAATTGTCGTGGCCCCTGTCATTCCGTTAGAGGCAAGTGTTGGAACTTTGACACTCGTACTACCTTTATTGTTGACTTGTTAACTTTATCTATTTATCGTACTAATTGACTTGAGTTTGGTATTTGGTTAAGCTATTAAATGTTGAGTTTTTATTGAGGATTTTGAGTCTTTTGAACTAGATTTTACGCTTCCGCATTCTTGAGCCGATGATGAGTTTTGATGCTATGATGGCTTGATTGATAGCTTTCGGGTTATCCTTCGCCATATCACATCTAGACCCCCTAACTGGGTCATGAAAAAAATGGTAACAGAGCCGTAGGTTTGTAATGGTCCTTGGAGTCTTACATTCCGCGTCCAATAAAGTCTTGTTCATGGGTGTGATGCGTGCTATACCTATGAACGAGAGGCTATGGCGACGTTTTAGGAATTTGTCATTTCATTGTTCTATTCCATCATGCTGAAGCTATGAAAGTGTTCGTTCCTAAATGGGTGCTTTTGTTGTTCGTTCAGAACATGCCTCCAAGAAGAGAAAGAGCTCCCGCCCCTCATCAGGCTCTCGAGAATGAGGAACAGGTATCACAAGTTGAGTTCCGGAATGTTGTATCCATGTTGGCTCAAGTAGTGGCCAACCAAGCTGAACCGGCTGCTCCCGCTGCTGGAGGTACCCCAGCATCCCAGGTGAGGGACTTCACCAGGATGAACCCTCCATAATTTCATGTGTCTAGGGCTGAGGAAGACACATAGGAATTTATTGATGAACTTACGAAGGTGTTGAATATCATGGGCGTGAGTGCAGAAGAGAAGGCGGAGTTGGATGCCTATCAACTGAAGAATGTGGCTCACGTTTGGTACAAGCATTGGCTTGTGGAGAAGCCAAAGGGTACTGAGGTCACGTGGGATGAATTCAAAGTGGCCTTTCTTGACAGGTTTTTCCCTCTTAAACTTAGGGAGGCCAAAATGACCGAGTTCATTAACTTGAAACAAGGGAATATGATGGTGAGGGACTATGCGCTCAACTTTACAAAGCTGTCAAAGTATGCTCTTATGTTGGTAGCAGATCCTCTTTCTAGGATGCACAAGTTCCTATCAGGTGTTTCAGACTTAGTGGTGAAGGAGTGCAGAACAACAATGTCCGTTCATGACATAGACATTTCCCGACTCATGACTTATGCTGAACAGATATAAGGGGAAAAATCAAAGAAAGGAGAATGGGAGAGGCGAAGAGGGCCCGACTTGAAGGTGGGTTCTCTAACGTTAGAGGTGGTTATGGCCAATTCCAACAGGGCCAAGGTTTTGGTGTGAAGATTTCAAATCCTTGGGTTCCCCCTCCTAAGGCACCAGTTGGTGGTGGCCAAAGGGCCCCTCGTTGTGGTACTTGTGGTGTCAATCATTTTTGTGAGTGGTGATGGGTTTCTGGTTCTTGCCATGGTTGTGGTAGCCTGGACCACAGGGTCTCCAATTGCCCGAAGAATCTGAAGAGAGATCAAGTTGCTCCTGGTGGTCAAGGGCCACCCAAGGCTCTGGTTGCTAATGCTCCTAGAAACAACCGGTTCTATGCACTCTAGGGTCATCAAGAAGTAGAGGATACTCCAAATGTTGTCACGGGTATGTTTCAAATTTTTAATTTTGAATTTTACTGGCCGTAAAATTTGGTTTGAATCCTGAGACCTTGAGGGAACCTTATTTAGTGTATACCCCTGTTGGCTAGTCTATTATTTCCCGTAAGGGGTATAGGGGTTGTTCGGTTTATGTGATGCATAAGGTATTTTCGGGTGATCTTGTTGAACATTAGATGTATGATTTTGATGTGATATTGGGGATGGATTGGTCGTATGCTTCTTATGCCTCAGTAGACTGCAGAACTAGACAGGTTAGATTCCAAGTCCCCAATAAGCCTGTGCTTGAATGGAAGAATAGTAATTCGTTGGTCAAGGGTAGGTTTATTTCCTATCTCAAGTCCTGAAAGATGATTGGTAAGGGGTGTATCTACCATTTAGTGAGGGTTAGAGATGTCGAAAGTGATATACCTAGGCTTGAATCGGTTCCGGTTGTTAGCGAGTTCCCTGATGTGTATCATGAAGATTTGACCGGTATTCCTCTAGATAGAGAGATTGACATCAGCATAGACCTCCTTCCGGATACTCAGCCGATATCGATTCCTCCTTATCGGATGGCTTTGGCTGAATTGAAGGAATTGAAAGAGCAATTGAAAGATTTATCGGAGAAAGGGTACATTAGGCCTAGCATCTCACCTTGGGGTGCTCCCGTGTTATTTGTGAGAAAGAAAGATAGGTCACTCAGAATGTGTATTGACTATCGGCATTTGAACACAGTGACTATTAAGAACAGGTATCCATTGCCAAGGATCGATGACTTCTTTGACCAACTTCAAGGGGTGACCCATTTTTCAATGATTGATCTCCGTTCGGGTTATCACCAATTGAAGGTGAGGGAATGTGATATTCCAAAAACAGCCTTACGGACTTGTTATGGTCATTTCGAGTTTGTGGTGATGTCTTTTGGATTAACCAATGCTTCGGTGACATTTATGGATCTTATGAACCTAGTATTTAAGCCATTCCTTGATGACTTTGTTGTCGTGTTTATTGTTGATATATTGATCTACTCTAGGAGTGAGGGTGAAGATGTGAATCATCTGAGGCTGGCTCTTCAAACCTTGAAGGAGAAACAACTATATGCAAAATTTAGTAAGTGTGATTTTGTCGAATGAGGTTGCCTTCCTTGGTCACATAGTGTCCTGTAATGGCATCAAGGTTGATCCCAAGAAAATAGAGAAAGATAAAGATTGGCCTAGGTCCATTGACTCCATCGGATATTAGAATCTTCCTTGGGTTAGCCGGTTATTATAGGTGGTTTGTTGAAGGATTTTCATCCATAGCATCTCCGTAGACCAAGTTGCCCAAAAAAAAAGCTAAGTTTGTGTGGTCTAGCGAATGTGAGAAGAGTTTTCAAACATTGAAGGACCGACTTACTTCGGCTCTAATTTTGACCTTACCAAATGGGTTAGATGGTTTTGTGGGATATTGTGATGCTTCAAGAGTGGGGTTGGGTTGTGTCCTCATGTATCATGGCAAAGTGATATCTTATGCTTCTCGGCAATTGAAGGTGCATGAAAAGAACTATCCAACTCATGACCTTGAGTTAGTGATGGTGGTGTTTGCTTTGAAGATTTGGAGACACTACTTGTATGGTGTTCATGTTGACGTATTCACTGACAATAAAAGCTTGCAATATGTGTTCAATCAAAGGGATTTGAAATTGAGGCAAAGGAGATGGATAGAGCTTCTCAAGGATTATGATATGAGCTTTCTTTACCATCCCGATAAGGCTAATGTGGTAGCGGATGCTCTTAGCAGGCTTTCCATGGGTAGTATGTCGCATGTAGAAGAGGAGAAAAATGAATTAGCAAGGGATGTTCACCGGTTGGCTAGGTTGGGTGTGAGATTGGTTGATTCCGAAAATGGGGATATTCATGTTC
>JBCEWC010019533.1:0-11372 GCA_038996855.1 Solanum aculeatissimum
ATTTAGATCTGTCTTTGGTGGAATTGAAAAAGTTGGTTGCCGATGGTAAGATTGAGGTTTTCTCCCAAGGGGGAGATTGTGTACTTCAGTATGGACATTTTAAATTCTTAGTTATGTTGTTTGGACTAATAAATGCTCCCGCAACTTTCATGGACTTGATGAATAGGATCTTCAAGCCATATTTGGACATGTTTATGGTTGTGTTTATAGATGATATATTAGTTTATTCACAGATGCAAAGGAGAATGAGGACCATTTGAGCATTGTGTTGCAAATATTTAGAGATAGGTGACTTTTTGCCAAAATTAGTAAGTGTGAGTTTTGGTTAAGGAAGGTGGATTTTCTTGGCCACATTATTTCTGGTTACGGTATTAGAGTTAATCTAAAGAAGACCAAGGCTGTACACAATTGGCCTGGACCATTTTCTCCTTCTGACATTAGGAGTTTTTTGGGTTCAACCAAATATTATTAAAAAAATTGAAGGGTTTTTTTCCATTGTCTCTCCTTTGACTAAGTTGACCCAAAAGAAGATGAAATGTCTATATTCCGATGAATGTGAGAAAAGATTCTACATATTGAAAGACCATCTTACTTTAGCTCCTATTTTGACATTGCCCGATGGTCTGAATGGTTTTGTTATTTATTATGATGCGTCATATATAGGATTGGGTTGTGTGTTGATGCAACATTGAAAAGTCATTGCTTATTCCTCAAGTCAATTGAAGGTATATGAAAGGAATTATCAGACTCATGATCTTAGTTATTGCCCAATGTATTTGCTTTAAAAATTTGGTGACACTATCTGTATGGGGTGCATATTGATATATTCATCAATTATAAGAGTTTTTAATATGTGTTTAACCAAAGAGATTTAAACCTAAGTGAAAGGAGGTGTTTGGAGCTTCTAAAGGACTATGGTATGAGTGTGATATATCACCCCGGTAAAGCAAATGTTATGGCAAATACATTAAGTAGAGTATTTATAGGTAGCGTTGTGCATGTTGAGAATGGAAAGAAAGATCTAGTTAAGGAAGTGCACCGTTTGGCTCATTTGGGTGTAAGGTTGAATAGATTGAACAATGGTAGTGTATTGGTACAAAGTGGAGTAGAATCATATTTTATAGCAGAAGTTAAAGCAAAACAAGACATGGATCCTACTTTGATTGAATTGAAGAAGTTGGTGGTTGATAAGAAGGTTGAGGTTTTCTTTCAAGAGGGAGATAGAGTGCTTCATTACCAAGGGTGGTTATGTATCTCTAATGTAGATGGTTTAAGGGAAAAGATACTTTATGAGGTTTATAACTCTTAAGTATTCTATTCATCCGAGATGCACCAAAATGTATAGAAATTTTACAGAGGTATATTGGTGACAAGGTACGAAAAAATACATAGCAAGGTGTGTAATGAGGTGTACAAATTGCCAACAAGTTAAGGTGGAACACCAAAGACTAGGTGGATTGGCCCAAGACATTGAGATACCTACTTGAAAATGGGTGGAGGTGAATATGGATTACATTATGGGTTTGTCAAGGACTTAGAAGCAATTTGACTCAATATGGGTGGTTGTTGATAGAATGATGAAAATAACCCAATTTTTGCAGGTGAAGACTTCTTATGGTGTTGAAAATTATGCTAAGGTATACATCCAAGAATTGGTAAGGTTACATGGGGTGTTGTTGTCTATAACATTGGATCGTGGTGCTCAATTTACTTCTCATTTTTGGAGGTATTTCCAAAAGGGCCTTGGCACAAAGGTGAAGCTAAGTATCGTATTTCAGCCTTAAACAGATGGGCTAGCCGAAAGGATAATCCAAATATTTGAAGATATTTGAGGGCATGTTTGCTTGATTTGAAGGGTGGCAGGGATGATCACATACACCTCATTAAATTTTCTTATAACAATAGTTTTCACTCGAGTATCGAGATGGCACCATTTGAAGCCTTGTATGTTAGATGTTCTAGGTCATTGATGGGATAGTTTGAAGTTGGAGAGATGTCCTTGATTGGACCAAATTTAGTACTTGACGTTGTGGACAAGATGAAGGTCATAACAGAAAGGTTGAAGGCTGCTCAAAGTCATCAAAATTCATATGTTGATGTTAGAAGAAGGGTCCTTAAGTTATAGAAAGATGATTGGGTGTATTTAAAGATTTTTCCTATGAAAGGGGTAATGCATTTTGGCAAAAAGGTAAAATTAAGTCCTAGATATGTGGGATCGTATGAGATTATGACGAGACTTGGAAAAGTAGTTTATGAGCTAGATTTGCCTATGGAGTTAGCTATGGTCCATACGGTGTTGCATGTGTCAATGTTAAAAAAATTCATGGGTAATCCTAATTCTATTATTCCATAGAAGGATATGACCATTGAGGAAGATTTGACATATGAAGAGGTACCAATTGAAATTTTTGGATTGGCAAGTGAAGAGATTGAGAAATAAGGAAGTGGCATCCATCAAAGTGTTATGGAGGAACCAACAAGTTGAGAGTGCTAATTTAGAACTGAGGCAGATATGATGGAACAATATCCTTACCTCTTTCTTTCTATTCAAGCCTAAGGTAACTAAATACGACCCATTCCTCCCAATTCTTATGAATATGTGTTTCCTTGTCATGTTTCATGCTTGCGAGATAATGAGACTATTTTTTAATGATATTTGATACATAAGTTTGATGATTTCATAAAAATAATGATAAAGTTGCATTTTTTTCATTCATAATGAATTTTTGGCTATGTTTCTACTCTACTCAATGTTGATTTTATCTCATTCGAGAACAAATGATCTCAACGGGAAGATAATGTAACACCTGCATGTTGAAAATCCTAGAAAATGAAAGAGTTGCAAGAAGTTTTGAGGCTGATTAGTGGCACAATCCAATCTACGACTCATGGATTGGACCACGAGTCATAGCAAGGTATCATGGTTAAGGTCCCAAAGTTGGTGAAAAAATTTTGTTACTCAAAGTCATACCACGAGAGACAATATGGGTCATACTCCTTTATATGGCTTGTAGTTTGAGTTGTGAATGGGACTCTGAGAGAGAAAAGCATTTCTAAGTCTGGGAGAGATCTACGAAAGGGTTCTACGGTTCGTGAATGGAACTACGGATCGTACATAGGTTTCATGGTTCTCAAGTGCAATTTCAAGTAGCTCAATTTTTGGAGCCATGCAACATATGAGCAAGAGTACAAGTCGTACTCTAGTGTACAACCCGTAAAAGTGGTTCATATATAGATCTAATAATTTTTAAATAAAAGGCTTTTTGGTCATTTAAAATTCATTTATCTCCTAAACTACATCATTTTGATCCTTCTAACTAAAATAACAAATTCAAATCCTATAAAACCTATTCCTATTTCATTCTAATTCATTCAGTCTCTAAATCCCTCCCAAATTCTCAAATTTTCTCTCTCTAAGTAAGGACTCCATGGAGCTAGGGTTTCAAGTTTTTGGCTAAGGATTTCCAGGTCTTTCATCTCTAATTGCTAAGGTTCTTTACTTGAGGTATGTAGGGCTTCGTTCATGGAGTAGATTCATCTATGAAACTCAACTCAGTTCTCCCTTTTTCTAAATGTTTGAGCATGGATTTCTATGAGTTTTTATGATGACTTTTCAAATGGTTGGATTATGATTACTACATGATTATTATACCTATTTATGCATGAATTATGAAGAACTACATGATTTCATTGATTGTCAAGTGAATAAAGTGATTTCAAGTATGTGATGATTAGGTTTTGTTGAATTGATGTGGGTTCCATAGAAATGATCCAAATTGATTTTAATTGCATGATTCCTCCATGATTTTCATCTAATTGCATGATTTTAGCTCAATTGCTCATGAACCCACACATGACCCTAATTTTCTATGACAAAGTGATGATACTCATGAGTATGATTCTTGAATATGTCACGATCCAAGCCTAGGGCCTAGTCGTAACACGGTGAATTAGATTATCTAGGAACCTCAAACTAAACCCTTAGCATTCAAGGTAAAGCAATGAGAAATACTTAAGCGGAAGCATAATCATAACATGAGTCATAACATAAGATAGATCATCACAACAGGGTATGAAAGTCTGAAACTGAAATACATACATTTGTCCTATATATGCCTCTAGACTATAACATAAGATAGGGGCTCAAACAGGTTCTGGCTCACCCTGAACAAAAAAGAAAGGTGTCTCTAATTCATAATAAAGAATGAAAGATAAGATAGTAGGCTCTGCCCTCGAAGCATGAGGAGTCGCCCAATATGGATCATAGAAATATTTGGATCTAGCCACGAGGATGGATGGTAGGATCACCTACACCTGCATTGTGATATAATACAGGCATAGAATATGCATTAGTAATTTTGAATGTACTAAATATGCAGGCATAAAGCCTGCATTTAAATGTTAGATGACAAGGGTATGGTTGTATATATATATAGGATCATAAACCTTTACCAATTATCATCATGCATGCTTAGGCTTAAAAATCAAATTATCAATGAAAGCATGAGTACATACATAGCAATAGCTCATTCATGACTTGTACATGATGGTGTATACATACCCATAAGTTCTTAAAGCCATATCATAGATGTCATTGTGATAGCATTCACGGCATAACCATACTTGCCTTGAAATCATAATCATATCTATAATTGATAGTCAAATTCATATCAAAACTTCATTAAAAGCCTTGTCCATGCATGCTCGTGACAAGGGGAATGAGAGTAAAACACATATACTTGAAATTCATATTTAAAACATGATATTAAGATAGAAACATTCGTAATCCATAAAGAAATAAGCATTCGGATCATAATTGAAAACTACCCATGCATGAAAACAATGTTTAAGGGGACATGCAAGTTCATAATTCATAGAAATCATGTAAATCTTGTAATAAGAAGTAATTCATGCTTAAATCATTATTTGAGAGTAACCCATAACATAATTCCCACAATTTAAAATCAAATCACAAAAATCAAACTTGAATCCTACTTAAAGTTCATGAAAGTTGATGAATAGGATTTGGGCTCCTTGATTGAATTAGAGCCAACGATGAAACCACACATACCTTTCTTGAATTAAGGAGTTTTAGATGATTTTAGCTTGATCTTGAAACCATACTTGAGACCTTAGCTTGCATTCTTGAGTTCTTGGCTTGAGAGGAATTTTGAGGAGTTGATTTCAAAAACTAAGTATTAAACTTGAATGATGTATTAGAATTAGTATAGGGGCTGATTAGGAGTGTAAAGGAGGGCATACAATTCTTAAAAATTCTTGGGGGTGGTACAAATTACAAAAGTACCTTAATGAAATGAGCCAAAGGTTGGTCTGGAAAACACCACGGATGGCTTTACCGGTCATGAACCTTTTCACAGTCTATGAGCCTCCCGTGAAAGTGACCCTATACTGACAAGTTTTATGAAAATAGGTGTAACTTCTTTCTCCAAACTTAAAATTATGTGAAATCAGATGCGTTGGAAAACATATACAAAAAGCCTTAATTTGGTTGGTTATAAGCCGCCTAATTATTCTTTTGCAAGGAGATATGATTATTTGTTGTTGAACCTAAATGAAATGTGGTTGAGAAATAGAATTAGACACTTTTAAGGAAGGTTTCATGGTCCGTGAAGCCCTTTACTAGCTGTAAAACCATTCTTGAAACTGACCCAAATTACAAAATAGGATTGGCCAAGTCATGTTGTTTATTCATGGACCACACCCTAGATCGTGGTGAGGTTTACAAACCGTGGTGGTGCTCGTGCTGGCACACTTGGGCATGGCAGCCTACAGGCAACTAGGAAAATGGCTAAGGCCACTTTCATGGTCCCTTTCACCACCCATGAACCCTCTCACGGTTGGTGAAGGACTCCTTGAAAGGGTACCTTGGCCAAAACCTCCTGGAAACCATTTTTCTTGCCTTGCTAAGGCTTTCTAAAGTCTAGGTCCTTACATCATTTCCTCCTTGGGATCATTCGTCCTTGAATGAGCTAGAACATGACTTGAAAAGCTTGAATTGAATATGAAACAACCCAACATGAATGCACATGGAAAAAATCAACATTTGAAACCATGAAATAATTAAATTCATGCTAAAAACATCATTCATATTAGTTTCATGCATATGTATGCATGTCATGACATAAAGACATAGAAATGAAATAATTTGGACTATTTAAACATGAAGAACCTAGTACCTTAGGCTTGAGTAGATTGGAATGGATAAGGATATCACCTCATCATGCCTGACTCTGGTTCCCATGTAGCACTCTCAACAAGTTGGTTCCTCCAAAGGACTTTAACCGAAGCAATGTCCTTGCTGTGAAACCTCTTCACTTGCCTATCAAAACTCTCAATCGATAACTCTTCATAGGTTAAGTTCTCCTAAACATTAACACCTTTCAAAGGCACAATCATACTAGGATAACCAACTAACTCACTCAACATAGACACATGGATGACCAGTTGAATATAACTCATATCCAAAGTCAAATCCAATCTATAAGCCATATTGCCTATCTGTTAAACAATCTTATAAGGGCCTACATACCGAGGGCTCAACTTTCCCTTCTTACCAAAACATATACCACCCTTCTTGGGTGAAACCTTCATATATACCCACTCACTGACATGGAATTCAAGATCCCTTCTTCTAATACCCGAATATGACTTTTGACGACTTTGAGCTATCTTCAACCTTTCCCAAATCAACTTCACCTTCTCCATGGCATACAATACTAAATCAGAGCCAATCAAGGCCATCTCACCAGTCTCAAACCAACCTACCGAGGACCTACATCTCTTCTTGTATAAGGCCTTAAATGGTGACATCTTGATACTAGCATGATAATTATTATTACAAGCAAACTCAATAAGTGGTAGGTGATTGTCCTAATTACCCTTGAATTTCAACACATAAGCCCTCAATATATCTTCCAAAGTTTGAATTGTCCTCTCGACTTGACCATCCATTTGGGGATGAAAAGTGGTACTAAACATTACCTTAGTACCAAGCCCTCTTTGAGAAGACCTCCAAAAGTGAGAAGTGAATTAGGTACACCGATCCAATATAATAGACAAAAGCACACCATGCCGTTTAATAAACTCCCTGATACATAACTTAGCATAGTCCTCGACATTAAAAGTAGCGTTGATCGATAGAAAATGAGTTGACTTGGTCATTCTATCCACAATAACCCAAATAGAGTCGTATTGCTTCTGGGTATGAGGCAAACCTACCACAAAATTCATATTCACACCTTTCCACTTCTAAGTAGGAATATCAATATCTTGGGCCAAATCACCGAGCCTTTGATGTTCCACCTCCACCTACTGGCAATTAAGGCATTTAGATACAAACTTGGCTATGTCTTTCTTCATGCCATACCACCAATACACCTCTTTTAAGTCCTGATACATCTTGGTGGATCCTAAATCTATAGAATAGGGAGTGTTATAAGCCTCTCTCAAAATCACCACCCTAAGACCATTAAATTCAGGAACACGTAATTGATCTTGATACCAAACGATTCCATCTCCAAATTAGGAGAAAACCTTTTATTTTCTTTTCGACAACCAACTTTTTTAGGTCAACCAATGACAAATCTAAACCTTGCATTGCTTTGACATCAACAACCACAGAAGACTTAGCCCCACTCTAAACATGAATGCCACCATCATTAGAATTAGCCAACCTAATACCCAATCTATCCAAATGGTGCACATAACTCACTAAATCTTTCTGGGCCTCATCAACATTCACCACACTATCCATAGATAATCTACTAAGGGCATCAACTACTACATTTGCCTTTTCGGGGTGAAATTGCACACTCATGTCATAGTCTTTGAGAAGTTCCATACATATTCTTTGCCTCAAATATAGATCTCTTTGGGTGAACACATATTGCAAACTCTTGTGATCGGTGAACATATCAGCATGAACTCCATAAAAATAATGTCACCTAATATTTAAAGCAAATACCATGGTAGCCAATTAAGATCATGAGTTGGGTGATTTCATTCATGCAACTTCAACTAGCTAGATGCATAAGCTATCTCTTTACTATGTTGCATAAGAATACAATCCAAACCAATTCGAGAAGCATCATAATACACCACAAATCCATCTAAGCCAGCCAGTAGTGTCAAAATAGGGGATGATGTAAGTTGATCCTTCAAAGTCTAAAAGTTGTTCTCGTACTCATCTATCCATATGAATTTGACCTTCTTTTGAGTCAACTTAGTCAACGGTGAGGCAATATATGAAAAACCCTCAACAAATCTCTGATAATAATGAGCCAACCGAAGAAAACTCTAAATATCTGAAGGGGTCAATGGTCTAGGTATATTCTTCACCACCTCAATCATTTTTGGATCAACCTTAATACAATCACCATATACCACATGGCAAAGGAAGACTACCTCATGCAACCAAAACTCACATTTGTTGAACTTGGTGAATAATTGTTTATCACTCAAAGTCTGAAGGACCAACCTCAAATGATCCATATGTTCTTGTTCACCCCGAGAATACATTAGAATATAATCATGAAGAAAACCACAAAAATATCAATAAATGGCTTAAACACTCGATTCATGAGGTCTATAAACATTGTTGGAGCATTAGTCAACTCGAAATATAACACTACAAACTCAAAGTGTCCATACCTACTTTGGAAAGTTGTCTTGGGAATATCACATTCCCTGACCCTCACTTGATGATAATCAAAACGAATATCAATCTTGGAAAAGTGAGTAGCACTTTATAACTAATCAAACAAATCACCAATCCTCGATAATGAATACTTATTCTTTGTAGTCGCCTTGTTCTTTTGCCGATAATCAATACACGTTTGAAGTGACCCATCCTTCTTCCTTACAAATAAAATAGGAGCCCCTCCTCATGGTGATATACTTGGCCTAATAAACCCATTCTCCAATAATCCTTCAACTAATCCTTGAACTACTTTAATTCTATCAGTGTCATGTGGTAAAGAGGAATGGAAATAGGTTGAGTATCAAGAATGAGATCCAAAGTCAAATTTCCTCTTTAGGAGGAATACCAGGCAAATCTTCGAGAAAAATATCTGAAAGCTCATTATTCACAAGAACCAACTCAAGAGTAGAAGACTCAGACTCAACATCTCTAAACTTCACTATATGATAAATGTACCCTTTAGAAATTATTTTTTAGACTTTGAGATATAAGACAAATTGACCTTTAAAAGCAGAATCACTACCCACCCACTCAAGAATAGGCTCATTTGGAAATAGAAACTTGACCATTTGGGTCCTACAATCTATAGAGGCATAAGAAGAATATAACCAATTCATCCCGAGAATGGCATCAAAATCAACCATTCCAAGTTCAATAAGATCATAATGAAGGGCTTAATGCAAAATTGAAATAGGGAAACCCCAATAAATACTACGAGCTACTATAGACTCACCCATGGGAGTATAAACTAAGAATGACTCCCTTAAGATTTCAGGACTCAAACCAACTTAATAGAAAAAAAAAAGTGACAACATATAAGTTTGCACTAGAATCAAGCAAAGCATATACATAAAAATCAAAAACTTTCAACATACTAGTCACCATATCTAGAGCCTCCTCTACCCTTTACTTAGCATACAAAGCATAAAACCTATTATTGTGAGGAGCATCACCTTGTAGGGCCTTTGGTTGTCCTTGACCCTTCTTTGGAGCATTAGGAAAATCGACAAGTTTGTGGTCCATCTTTCCACACCCATAACAGGTACCTGAATCCTTCAAGCATCTTTCTGGGTGATTCTTCCCAGACTTATCACATCTAGGATGTAATGGCCCACCTTCACCTTGTGCCTTTTGATGAGACCCTCTATCATTGGCAACCCTTGGATTTGAACCTTGGCCTTGTTGGAGGTGACGTTTTCCACCACCACTTCTAGAGTTGGAGAACCCACCATTAACCTCTCTTGGAATCCCTCATTATCTTCTCCTTAAGCTTTTCTCCTTCAATATTTTCAACATATTTCATGGGCCTAGAATTGTCCATCTCCCTAATATGCATAGTTGTCCTTCATTCTTTAACAACCAAGTCAGAAATCCCTGAGATAAAATTGTGCATTCTAGTACCGGGGTCAACCACTAGTGTAGGAGAATACTTTGAGAATTTAGTGAACTTGAAGGCATACTCCCTCACACTCATCCCTCCTTGTTTGAGGTTGATAAACTCTAAAACTTTTGCCTTCCTAAGATCAAGAGAGAAGAAACGTTCCTTAAAAGAA
The DNA here is from genome assembly GCA_038996855.1 of Solanum aculeatissimum. NCBI lineage: Eukaryota > Viridiplantae > Streptophyta > Magnoliopsida > Solanales > Solanaceae > Solanum > Solanum aculeatissimum. Next base: position 10,273 of record JBCEWC010019533.1, read on the forward strand.
AACTTAAAATCTTCCCATCCAACCCTGTCATCTCCCACTCTCTTAGTCAACCATTGAATGCACCATACTTGGGCCACTCCCTTCAATTGATAAGTAGCCAACTTAGCCCTTTCTTCTGAAGATACCCTCATAATAGCCAACACCTTATAGACTTCATTACTAAGCTCATGGGCATCCTCATCTACTTTGGAACCACAAAACTCCATAGGGTTCTTCGGGTAAAATCTCTTACCCTAACAGCTGGGGTGGATAAATGAAGAGGAGGTGCAACTTGTCCAACTTGGGAAGCCATGGACCAATCCATCATAGCAATAATAGTTTGAAATTTCACATTAGTAATTGGTTCTCCCATAGGCTCTTGAGGATCTTGGCCCTCATTAGTAGGAGTCTGTCTAGGATGAGGTGCTCTTCTTTGAGGAATGTAACAACCCAAATATTTTTGAAATCTTCTTATGGTTGACATTCTATGGTGTACTATAATCCATGGTTGATGTTTGGTGGCCACGGGTTGAGTTTAAGTGGCCGAATGCAAATTGGGCTAGTTAGTGGCCTAAAGGGAAAGTTTCGGCAGTGTAATTCAAATAGTCATAACTTTTGATGTGGGATGAACCATGTGAGATACCATATATCAAATTGAATATATTTGAGTTATATTTGCGACACAAGTGGTTTCACTAAATTTGGATATCGGATGACAGATATATGGCCCAAACAGTGAGACTGTCTAAATTTCGGAAGCCATTGGAGATAGGCTCAGACAAATGGCCAAGGACATTTACATGGACCGTGTAAATTTGTACGGTCTATCTAGGATCCCGTGGGATGTCACAGTGAGCTTGGGTTAGCCTGGAACCACCCCTAATTTAAGTCCAAACTCACGAAGCCTTGAATGGCTCGTGTGAGTGTTGACGAGCCGTTTACTGCCTCGCGGAGTGAGGAAGTGGCTAGGCCAAGGATTGGCTTATGATTTTGGATCTAAGGAAGTCTGTACGGTGCCTTGAACGATATGTCTCACCTTGAACAGACCGTTTGTGGGTTCGTGAAGTGTAACAGAAAGTCCTCCGAGAGTTCGCGGGAGAATTTGGCTAAGTACAACTAGA
>JBCEWC010019534.1:0-11372 GCA_038996855.1 Solanum aculeatissimum
TCCTCAATAATGCCAATGAATTCAAAGCTCTTCCTGATATTGTATGGGATGCCCCCACTCTTTTCATCAGTGTTGGTAATCACATTAAAGTCTCCTATGATGCACCACGGGGTGTTATTGTGATCATTGGCCAAGTGGAGCATCTTATCCCACAGGGGTCTCCTTAGCTGGTCTCTGCATTTGGCATACACAAAAGTAATAATATACTTGGAAGCCACTTGGGGTTGATGAATGACACAGGTGACTTGTTGGTCATCAGAGTCCAAAATATGGCAGTCAGTGTCTTCATTCCAAAAAATGCATATTTTTCCATTAGGATTGTTGATTGCCTTGTCTATAGCCAATTGCATCCTAAACTTGTCAAGCCTATTAGTATTTGAAAAAGGTTCCAGAATAGTGATTATGCCCAACTGGTGAATTTTCTTAAAATTTTTGAGTCTTTCCACAAGACCTTGGGTATTGATACCCCTAGAATTCCAGATTATGGTTCTATTCATTGAGATGACTTTGCTGAGAACAGCCTAGTGTTAGGTCTACCTCCTGTGGCAGACTGAGTCACTTTGGTATTCTTTTTTCTAGTTTTTTCTTGGAGGAATTTTCTAGGAGATAAACCTGCTCATCTATAACTCTTTGGAGTTCATCATTGTCCTCCTTTTCTTTGGGGGGACTAAAAGCTTGTATTAGGTAATCACAGGTTTCTTCCTCTTCCCCTTCATTTAAGGGGAGATTATCCTTGTCAAATTCATCCTTTGAGTGTATCACCTGGTACTCATCCACCTCTTCGCTAGGCAGCGATGGTTCAGAGTTTAGAGTACATTCTGTGGAATTCTTTCCATTGAGGGGAATAAGAATTTGTTGTGTTTCTTTAGTCTGCAATCTGGTTTCTTTGTGTTTTCCTTGATTGTCTTTTGATGTATTATCCCTTTATACATTCTGAGGAGCTTCATCACTCCTTTGCTGATTTTCCATTTTCTTCTTGAGATCATCCCTCCTTTTTTTGCTCAGTTTATTTCTTTTGGATTTGCTTTCTGCAGAACTGGTACTATCAATTGAGCCCAATTCTTTGGCCATAGATCCCATACTGGATTTCCTAAGGGGGCTCAAGCCCTTCAGATGGTAAACTGGGGTAGCAGAGGCTCTATAGTCTGTTCTAGGGCAAGTTGAAACCTCATGCAAAATATGAGTCAGATTGCCCCCCTCAGGTTCCCCATCCTGCAAGTTAGTAGGGTACTCCTTAACAACCTCCTGTCCTCCATCAACTCCAATGGGAGAAAGTGCAGATAAATGAATAATAGTAATATCTTTAGGAGATGGGGGAATGAGGGAATGGTCTAGTAGGTCTAGCCCATTCCTCTCATGGAAAGATAAGTCAATAACTTGTCTTTTTTTAAAGGGCAACTAGTTTTCTGATTGGTCCTTATTGTTGACTCCCTTTGGTGTGGCCCTATCAGTAGTTTACTTCTGCCTTACTTGTTTTTGCATTGAATTGATGTTGTAGTTGTGATCCTTGTATGTTTATCCCTCTACAGAATGGTTAGTGGGCTGCTCTTGATATTCAAGACCAGCATAACAGTGAGCTAGCTCAATTGTAGATTACTTACCTGGTCTTCTTCTATCAGTCTGTTCTTCCTTTTTGCTAGTCTGATCATGAGGGAGAGTGTGTATACTCTCCTATTGTCCTTGCTTCAAGTTTTTCTTTTGAGCTTTTTTTCCTTGAGTTGGCCATTGATCCAGTTGTTGTCTATTCTCCTACTTCTGACCTGCTTTACCTGTGTCCTCTACACCTTTGTCCTTGACTGTCTTCTTATTCTCAGCTATCTGTTGTGCTTCCTTAGTCCCTTCTTGATAGTTGTTCCTTGTTGCTGTTTCTAATTCATTCCTAGATCTGTGTTCTTCATCCCTTATCTTGATGGTGCAGACAAGCTCCACATGTCCCTGATGTTTGCAGTACAAATACTAGGATGGTATGCTTTCATATTGGATGGTTTGCCACCTCCCTATTGTTAGATCTTTCTCATCAAAGCCCATCCACACATAGGAAGGTCTTTCTTTGGTAATATCTATCCGAACCTTAACTTTGGCCATGCTTCCTCTAGTCTTTTGTATAGAAGCTGTGTCCAAATATAAGACTTTACCAATGGGATCTAGGAGGGTGGTTGTGAAATCTTTATTATAGTAATGCCATGGTAATTCAGGAAGGGTGACCCATGGGCAATGGGGGTTTCTTCCTCAGGCTTGAAGGTAGGGGTCCAAGTGTGAATTCTCATTGGTTTCCCCTCAATGTGCATCTTATTCTTATTCCACACAGTGACATAATTAGTCTCATTATCCAAATCAATATACACATGCCTAGTATTGAAATGAGCAATCTTCACTCCCCCTATCAGTTGTGTCTGGAGTATAAAACTCTTTATGATGAGCTCCACTTTAGGCATGGGGCTGCTAAATTTGCCAATCAAAGTGTATCTACAGGACTCAGCTAGTTTGAGCATATAATCATCCTTCTTATAAATAACAGCTGGTAGACTTTGTTTAGAGGAATATTTAGGGTATTCAATCTCTATACCCTTCTCCTGTTTGGCCATATTCAGTCTTAGCTTGGTGGATTAGGGTTTGATTTAGCAGTGTTACGAGACCTTAGAAAGGCTAAAAGGGGCATAAGACTTAATTATATTATGAATTAACCATTAATAAAATGGAAGGGATCACTGAAAATAGGGCCTCACGGAGGACCCCCAGGTGTCATCCAGAGGCTCACAATCCGTGAGCCTATCCGTGAGACCTCATTTTGTCTCAGCTTCGGCTTGAACTCTCGGAGGACTTTCTAGAGTAACTCACAAAGGGTCTCACGGACCATATAGCTGCACACGGACCGTATACTGGTCCGTGGTGCATCACTTGGTTCGGAGTCCAACCCCAAACCTTGGCAACATCTCTGTATCACCCCACGGGACCCTTCACGGGTCGTGAAGGGTCACACAAATGGTGAAGTGGTCCATGGGACCACACTTAGTCCATGGCTTGGCCCCCAACCCCTAGGAGCACACTGGACCAATCCACAAACACCACCACGGACCGTGGACCACCAAACGGTCCGTGGTCACAACCTTAGACCCCATTCTAGAACCCTTTTCAAGCATACTTTCAATTACGGGCATTATCACTGCAAACGCCATAACTTTCACATCCGAACTCCGAATTGAGTAAATCCAGTTGCGTTGAGAAGATAACTAAAAGGGTTTTGATTTGATATATATTAGTCCACACAGTGCACCTTGTACTAAAATATATGCCTTCTCAAAGTCAGTGCTTCCTAAACGGCGTTACAACCTTCCACCAAAATGATTCCCTTGAATCCGACCACTTAAATACAACTCATGGCTACCAAAATTCAACCATGACCAGTTCAACACTAACCTTGACCAATCATTAAGAAGTTCAAAATTTTTTGAATCGTTACATCATCTCCCCCTTGGGAACATTCATTCTCGAATGAGCTAAAACTACAGCTTGAGGACAACAATCAAACAAAAGACATTTTTAACCCCAACTTATAATGGATCATGCATCATTTCAAAAGTCTGTCAAAACATCATTAAATCATTTTCGTGCTCATGTATGTATGCAATGTCATGAAACTGAAGAATTTAAATAATTAGGACCATAAAGGATATAACCTAGTACCTGAGGCTTTAGTAGATTGGAAGAGATAGGGATATCACTCCATCATGTCCAACTCTGCTTCCCACGTTGCACTCACCACGTCTTGGTTCCTCCAAGAACCTTGGCCAAAGCTACATCCTTGTTGCGAAGCCGCTTCACCTGCCTATCAAAAATTTCAACCGGCACCTCTTCATAGGTCAAATTCTCCTAAACCATCACACCCTCCAAAAGTGTAATGACCTTAGGATCACCAAACAACTTCCTCAACATATAAACATGGAATACCGGATGAATGGAGCTCTTTCCCAAAGGCAACTCCAACCTATAAGCCATATTGCCAACCCATTCCACAATCTCATAAGGTCCGACATACCAGGGGCTCAATTTGCCCTTTTTACCAAAACACATGATGCCTTTCGTGGGGGACACTTTCACATACACCCAACCACAAACATGAAATTTTAGATCTCTCTTCCTAACATTAGAATATGACTTTTGATGACTTTGTTCCGTCTTCAATCGCTCCCTAATCTACTTCACTTTTTGAATGGCCTCAACAACCAAATCTGGGCCTAACAAGGCCGACTCACCTATTTCAAACCAACCTACTAGAAATCTATATCTCCTACCATAAAAAGCTTAAAATAGAGTCACACCAATGCTAGCATGAAAACTATTATTGTAGGCAAATTCAATGAGCGGTAGATGATCATCCCAATTTCCCTTGAATTCCAACACACAAACCCTTAACATGTCCTCCAAAGTTTGAATTATTCTTTTGGCTTGCCCATGGGTTAGGATGAAATGCGGTGCTTAACTTAACCTTAGTACCAAGTCCCTTTTGTAAAAACTTCCAAAAATGAGAAGTAAATTGGGTATCACGATCTGATATAATAGACCTTGGTATACCATGCAATCTTACCAACTCCCGAATATAAACCATAACAAACTCCTCAGCACTATAGGTAGTCCTAACCGGTAAGAAGTGAGTCGACTTAGTCATCTATCAACCACAACCCATATAGAATCGAATTGTCTCCGAGTATGAGGCAACCCAACCACAAAATTCATGTTCACATCTTCCCACTTCCAAGTAGGAATTTCAATATCTTTTGTCAAAACACCGGGCCTTTGATGTTCCATTTTTACTTGTTGGCAATTAGGACATTTTAACAAGAACTTGGCTATACCCCTCATCATACCATGCGACCAATACAACTCTCTCAAATCTCAATGCATTTTTGTAGATCCCAGATGAATAGAATATTGAGAATTATGAGCCTCTTTCATGATAGTTTCCCTTAAGCCATCAACATTCGAAACACACAAACGGTCTTGGTACCATAGCACACCATCTCCCCCTTGGGAGAAAACCTCAATCTTTTCATCGGCAACCAACTTCTTCAACTCTACCAAGGAAGGATCTAGGTCTTATTTCGTCTTAACATCAACTACCAAGGAAGACTCGGATCCACCTTGAACAAGAATTTCACCATTGTCGAATTAAGCCAACCTCACACCCAACCTAGCCAAATAGTGCACAACTTTCACTATCTCCTTTTCCCCTCTTCCACATGAGTCACACTTCCCATAGAGAGCCTACTAAGGGCATCCGCCACAATGTTAACTTTGCCGGGGTGATAAAGGACGCTTATATCATAATCCTTGAGGAGTTCAAACCATCTCCTTTGCCTCAAATTAAGGTCTCTTTGGGTGAACATATATTGCAAACTCTTGTGATCGATGAAGCCATCCACATGTACCCCATACAAATAATATCGCCAAATTTTCAAAGCAAACACCACCATCGCCAACTCAAGGTCATGGGTTGGATAATTTTGTTCATGAACCTTCAATTTCCAGGATGCATAAGCTATCACCTTACCATGTTGCATAAGAACAAAACCCAAACCAATACGCGACGCATCACAATATACCACAAACCCATCTAACCGATTTGGCAAGGTCAAAATCGGAGTCGAGTAAGTCAGTTCTTCAAAGTTTAAAAACTCTTTTCACATTCATTTGACCACACAAACTTGGCCTTCTTTTGAGTCAACTTGGTCAATGGAGACGCTATAAAGGAAAACCCTTCAACAAACCTTCTATAATAACCGGCTAAACCAAGGAAGCTTCGAATATCCGAAGGAGTCAACGGTCTAGGCCAATCCTTCACCGCTTCGGTTTTCTTAGGAACAACCTTAATGCCATCACAAGAAACCACATGTCCAAGGAAAGAAACTTCTCCGAACCAAAACTCACACTTGCTAAACTTGGCATACAATTGCTTTTCCCTTAACGTTTGAAGCACCAATCTCAAGTGATCCATATGCTCTGGCTCACTTCGAGAATAAATCAAGATGTCATCAATGAAGACCACCACAAAATTATCAAGGAACGATTTAAATACCCTATTCATAAGATCCATAAACACCGTTGGAGCATTGGTTAACTCAAACTACATCACCACAAATTGAAAATTACCATAACGAGTCTGAAAGGCCATCTTGGGGATGTCACACTTCCTCACCTTCAATTGGTGATAACCCGAACGAAGATCTATTTTGGAGAAGTGAGTAACCCCTTGAAGTTGGTCGAACAAGTCATCAATTCTAGGCAACGGGTACCTATTCTTAATGGTCACCTTTTTCAATTGCCGATAATCAATACACATTCGGAGCAAACAACCCTTCTTCTTCACAAACAACACAGGAGCACCCCAAGGTGAGATACTTGACCTAATATAACCCTTTTCTATAAAATCTTTTAATTGATCTTTCAATTCCTTTAACTTTGTCGGGGCCATACGATAAGGAGGAATAGAAATAGGTTGAGTATCCGGAAGGAGATCTATGCCAAAATCTATTTCTCTATCGGGAGAAATACCGGGCAAGTCCTCAGGAAACACATCGGGAAACTCATTAACTACCGAAACTGATTCAAGATTTGGTGACTCACCCTTCACATTTCTAACCCACATAATATGACAAATGCACCCCTTACAAATCATCTTTCGATCTTTGAGGTAGGAAATAAATCGATCCGAGTCACTACCTTTCCATTCCAACAAGGGTTCATTAGTAACTTGAAATTTAACTTGCCTAGTCCTACAATCAACCGAGGCAAATGATGCACGTAACCAATCCATCCCAAGGATAACATCAAAATCATACATGTCAAGTTCTACAAGGTCACTGGGGAACACTTTATGCAACACAGAGACAGGACAACCCCGATTCACTTTTCGAGCAACAATAGCCTCACGCACGGGAATATACACCGAATAATGTTTTCTTGTAATTTCAGGACTCAAACCAAATTTAACAGCCAACAGAGGAGTCACAAAAGATAAATTTACACCCGGATCAAGTAAAGCATAAGCATCAAAATCAAAGATTTTTAACATACTAATCACAATGTCCGGAGCTTTGTCCACCTCTCGATGGGCATGAAGAGCATAAAACCTATTATTCCTAGGAGCACCACCAATCGAAGCCTTTGGTTGACCTTGATTACCGGAAGCGTCTTGATCCTTCTTCACATTCTTTGGGCATCTAAAGATCTTGTGGTCCAAACTGCGACACCCATAGCAAACACCCATGATTCTCCTACATTCACCTAAGTGACTACCACCATATTGACCATAACAAGGAAATCGGGGACCATCCCCAACTTGTGCCTTAGGAGGAGGCACTCTTGGATTAACAACCCTCACATTTGAAACTTGGCCTTGTTGAAATTGGCCATACCCACTACCACTCTTGGAGTTGGAGAACCCACCCTCAAGCCGGGCCCTCTTAGCTTCACTCACCCTCTTTTCCTTAAGCTTTTTACCCTCAATTTGCTCGGCATGAGTCATGAGCCTTGAGATATCCATAACTCGAATAAGAATAGCCGTACAACACTCTTTCACAACCAAATCAAAGTCACCAGAGATGAACTTATGCATTCTTGCATGGGGTCGGATACGAGCATAGGAGCATATTTGGAAAGCTTAGTAAATTTGAGAGCATAATCCCTCACAGTCATGCCATCTTGTCGAAGATTGATGAACTCAGTCATTTTGGCTTCTCTAAGCTCAAGAGAAAAGAACCGATCAAGGAAGGCCATTTTGTACTCTTCCCACCCAACCTTGATATCAACCATCCTCTCAACTAGCCATTGGTTATACTACACTTGGGCCACATCTTTCAATTGATATGCGATAAACTCGACTTTCTCTTCTGAAGTCACCCTCATGATAGTCAATACCTTAGTGAGTTCATCAATCATGTCTTAAGCATCCTCGTCCACTTTTGAGCCAAAGAACTCCGGAGGGTTCATTCGGGTGAAATCCCTCACCCTAGAGGTCGGAGTACCAACTGTTGCGGGATTAGCTGGCGGGGCTTGGTTAGCCACTACTTGGGCCAATATAGATACCACATTTCTAAACTTTGCATGAGATACTTGTTCCTCTACCGGTGCCCGAGGGGCTTGTTCATTAAATTCTGGAGCTTGACAGGGTAAGGGAACTCTTCTGGGAGGCATGTTCTGAAAGAGTGACAAGAATACCAAGAGTTTAGGAAATTTATTGTAACAACTCACGGCATGACATAAGGAAATAATGAAATGAGAAACATTCCTAAAATGTCATCATAGCTTCCCATCCGTAGGCATGACACGTATCATACCCATGAACAAGTCTCTAATCGACGCTGTATGTTAGACTCCGAGGATCATTTACAAACCTTGGGTTCTAATACCATCTTTGTCATGACCCAAAAGTGGGGTATAGATGTGACATGGCGAAGCAGAACCCAAAAGTCCTCGTTCAAGCCATCATAACATCATTACTCACATCATTGATTCGGAAGCACAGAAAAATAAACATATAACACATAATTCTAGGAGAAACGCGGCTTTGACTCAAGCTATAGGGATGTTGTCGGGAATGGGATGGACATGAATCACATAGCACATAACAAGTATTTCTAAGGGGCGGGTAAGTAGGACTCAAGCTATGGGGGCATACCGGGTTAGGGGAATTTCCACATAAGCACATTTCAAACATTCACAAGCCCATAAGCATAATCAGAACATCATTTCCATAAATAAATCCGAATAGTCACAATATCCCAATAAAACATAATACAACGTGCAAGAGTTTAGTGTGTCCAACATAGCCTTTACATAATATAGAGCGGGGCCTCGACATAGTTTGGAGCTCACCTTCAATACATAAAGTAAAGAAATAAACAATACAAGGAAGATAAAAAGTAGTAATTGCCCTTAAATAAAAGGGCTCACCACAAGCAAAAAGCTTTAAGGATGTCACTCGTCATCCAATGGAAGATAGAAGTCGTCATGGGTCCCTACATGGTTAGAACATGTAGATAAAAAGTATGGGTTAGCAAAATATATGTATTAAGTGTGCGGGCATGCAATGCATATGACAATATAGTATGACCAAACAAGATGACAAGGGGACGAGTGATACGAAAGGAATGCACATAGTCAAGAGAGGAGTATATCATAATAATAGACCATGCCATGATGCATGAAATACAACCTAAAATTATATCATAGCGGGGATGTGACCTCAACCGACACCGAAGGAGACCCGAGCGAGCTACTACTTAGATCCGGACTACTTTCCAGGTAGATACCTAGTCAACCCCTTAAGAAGGGGATACAAAACAAGTCAATCCCATCTAGGGAGATATTCCATGTTGGCACATGGTTTGACGGAAAGGAGTATGGACCCTTAGAGATAGTCCACCTCGACTCCAATCCCTCGGTACTAAGCCTCATCCCACGGGAATACATATATATATATATATATCCATGCAAGCTTTCAAAATGGAGAGTTGACATTCTTTTCAAAACCATGCATCATTATACAAATCAAAACATGATCAAATCCATATCCATACTTAGGCTAGGAAGCTAACAAGAATTTCCATAACCATTTCCATATCAATGCAATGAGAGTAGCTCATCTACATACCTTATCGTATCAAGCCTTCATAATATATCAAAGTGGTGCAAGCACCCATAATATTCAAAGAACCATAACAAGAAACTATGTGATCACAAGCCTTAACATATCATATCATAACAAGAGGGCCATGCTCTTAACAAGAGTTTTATCATAACCATTCTTCAATGCATATGCCATGAATGAGGAATTAAGTGCATGGGTAATGGAGGATTTAAACTTTAAACTACAATTCAATAGGTAATTTAACATAATTCATGATACAATCTCAATCCAAAACATAATGTAATTTACCCATGCATATTAAACCATTAAAGGGACATGCACATTGATCTTTCAAGAATTTCCACGTATTTCATAAAATTCAAACTTAAATTATCAATAAATCACCTAATATCTACAACCCACAAATCAATGCAATAAAATACATCAAAATTTAAAGAACCCATAATTCAAGAAAGCTTAAATTCATAAGTTAAAGAGAATGGTTCTTGGGTCTTCGTGGATGAAAGGTAATCCATGAATCAAACCCACATACCTAGAGATTAGCCAAGAGAATTGAATGGATTTGCAAGAAACACGATTTTCCCCAAATTTCTTCAAGCTTTCATCAATGGAGGTCAAGAGAATTGAGAGAATTTCGGTGAGGATTGAAGAGTGTTAGAATGGATGAAAGGGGATTAGGGTTTGATTTACGGGTTTTAGGACACCTTAGAAAGGCTAAAAGTGGCATAGGACTTAATTAAATTATGAATTAACCATCAATGAAACGGAGGGGATCACTGAAAACAGGGCCTCACGGAGGACCCCTAGGTGTCGTCCAGAGGCTCACGGACTCTGAGTCTGTCTGTGAGACCTTACTTGGTCTCGACTTTAGCTTGAACTCTCCGGTGACTTTCTGGACAAACTCACAAGGGGCCTCACGGACCGTGTAGCTGCACACGAATCGTGTAATGGTCCGTGGAGCATCACTTGGTCCAGAGTCCAACCCCGAACCTTGGAAACATCTCTGGATCACCCCATGAGACCCTTCACGGGTCGTGAAGGGTTACACGGATCGTGAAATGGTCCATGGGACGACACTTAGTCCATGGCTTGGCCCCCAACCCCCAGGAGCACACTGTACCAACTCACGAACACCACCATGGACCGTGGACCACCAAACAGTCCGTGGTCCTACCCTTAGACCCCATTCCGAAATCCTTTTCCAGCATACTTCTAATTATTGGCAGTCTCACTGCAAAGACCATAACTTTCACATCCGAACTCTTAATTGAGTGAAACCACTTACTTTGCGAAGATAACTCAAAGAGATTTGATTTGATATACACTACAAGAAAAAATACTTTTAACGATCATTTCTTAACGAAGGAAAATGAGTCCGATCATTATAAATACACTTATAGTGACCAAATTTATTTCGGTCATTATAAATACACTTATAGTGACCAAATTTTTTTCCGGTCGTTATAAATACACTTATAGTGACCAAATTAATTTTTGGTCGTTATAAATATACTTATAGTGACCAAGTCTTTTTCCAATTGTTATAAATACACTTATAGTGACCAAAGTTTTTCCCAGCTGTTATAAATACACTTATAGTGACCAAAGGTTTTTTTGGTCGTTGTAAATACACTTATAATGACTAATTGTTTTTATCATTAAAGATAAATTTTAATCCAATATTAATGAGAGAATAAATTTGATCTTTAAAAAGCATAGCATCCCA
>JBCEWC010019535.1:0-11371 GCA_038996855.1 Solanum aculeatissimum
AATACATTAGAATATCTTGATATTTTTTCAAGATAATTATCCAAGAGAGGAATACAGGCATGGAACATAAATCAAGATTGTGTGCAATGCTAATTACAAAGTTGGTTCTAGCAAAGTCAATGGGTACTCTTCTGAAGAAATTGAAACTTCGAGCTTGAGGTCATTAACGGTCAACGCCGCCAAAAGGAATCTTTTGGATGTGGCTCCTCTCTAATAGCTGATCCCTCCATTTCCCAGCCAATGCAGGCATGAAAATATTAAATGTCTCATTAAAACAAATAAATGGTCTAGACTTATTGGTCAATCTGAGTATGTTAACCTGATGAATGGAAAATGACGCAAGATCTATCGAATAATCAAGTTGCACCCGAATGTCTATGCTCCAATATTAAAGAAGAGTTAAGATCCTCTTTAATATCGGGCAGAAGACGACCCTTTTCGGTACTTGACAACTTTATTTCCTCTTGTCCTTAGATGATGCAAGAAATGGGTTTTGCAAAAGCTCTTCTTCAAAGAATAAATGAACTTCAATTTTTTCATTACAACAGAGGGGTCAGCTCTCCTCCTCTCATCCTTTTCACTGTCAAACAAAAAGAAAGTTGTTGTCCGGTGATCATGAGATATTTCAAGTGCTTGGTGAAATTAATTGTTGAAGTTGGTTCAATGGAGGGCAAATCAATAAGAAAAAATGGAGGACGAGGTTCTTTTCACCGGAAACCTCAAAAAAAAAAAAAGAGAACTCCCAAACGACAGAGCTAAACGAAAATTAGTTTTCGCTCCAAATTCACTTAGTGGTACACGAAGTAACTTCAAGCTTATGTGGAATTCTTAACAGTACTGTTTACATATTTTTTTACATTTAATGTAACTTGTGTAGTTTATCATTGATTTGTTTTAATTTAGAACATGAATTGAAAGAGAAGATAATTGATGTAACAATGAACTGAATATTTTTTCGTTCTATCCTGAGTCCTGATTGAGAGATTTGTGTGGAAGCTTTTTGTAGAGAAATATGGCAGAAGAAAAGTACAGTCGGGAGACCTTCTGCTAGCCCAAGATCATTAACTAAGATCGGAAGATTCAACTAAAGAAGGTGAAGATAGAATGGAGAAGGAAGACCTTGGTTATGGAACAACACTACTTGATGTTGATTAAATTTTTGGTTGTTTTTGGGTTAGTTACAATTGCCTAATGTCACCCCTATTTATAGTTGTGTAGGGATGATTCTAGATAATTCTAGATATATCTACTAAAAATATCTAGGTAACTTTATCAATTGATTATCTAACAAAAATCTAGATTTTTCTATAATTTACTACAAATATCTTCCTAAAATATCTATACTCTAAGTTTTCTAGATTTTTCCTAAATACAAATATCCAAGATATTACAATACAAAATTCTAGAAAGGTTTATTAAATTTCTAAGATATTTTTACCTCCAAAAAATCATCTTTATTTTTCACACTTTCATCTTAGATTCAATCGAATTCGAGAATCAAGTAATGAAATATTTAAAATGGTTCGCTTATAGTCATTCAAGAATAGATACCTCCTGCCCCTAACACCCAAAAATTACGATAATATCAAAGAGTAAGGGAAAAAAGATCTAAAAAATTGATCTTTTTCCTAAAATTCCCTAATACAAACAAATTGAATACCGATAACACGTGGATGATTTCATATCTCGTTTTTGGAAGAAAAAAAACGGTTAACAAAAAGAACTAAGAGTATTAACCATAGTTAACTATTGAGTTAAACAAATAAATGTAGATTGCTTATTTGTTAATCAGGTGCGTGTAATATTTCAAGCCCCAACGGGGGGAAATGGAGGGATCAACTACTAGAGAGAAGTCACATCCAAAACTTTTGAAGGTGTGATTTGGTATTATAACCAAAACATAAACCACAAAAGTTCTATTTTTCCAGTTGTTAATCGAAATATCAAAAACTTAAAACCGAAAACTAAACTTTTAAAAAATTAAGACCGAAGACTAATCCCTGCATTTTACATGAATTACTTAATTTAAAGGACAATTTTGCCTTTAAAAAGTTGAATCTCCGCATTGATACACCACTCTTGTTCTACCTTCAATATTTACAACAATGATCATTTTATTTAATACAACAATGATCATTTTTTCCTTATGCCGCCAAACAACCAATGCATCATTTTATGGTGGTGTTAATTGCTCCAATACCACAACCAAACGGCACAATCCACAATTTATAAACACAACATTTTTTATAAAAGGGTTTGAATCTCGCAATATTGATTCACTTATTCTTGTTCCACATTCGATATCACACATAAGATAGATTCGCGCATAACTTAATATGAGTTTTATTTAATAGAACAATGATAACTTTTCTCCTTATGCGGCCAAACAAACAACGTATAATTTTGTGGTGGTGTTAATCCACTATGTATAAACGCAAAATTATATAAAAGACCTAATAAAGGCTAGCAAAATAGATTTCTTGTAGGACTCTTTTTATTAATATTTAAATTAAATTTGTACTTATCAGCTTTCTTATCTTTAGGATTGTAACAACATAGATTTCTCTAAGTTGTTATTTATTCTCAGCCTTGTATGTAATACATTGGCTATATAAGAGCCAACACAGCAATCAATAAAATATATGTTCATCTACTACCGGTTGTTCTCTTTTTCTTTATGGTATACAGAGCCTTACTGCTTTAACGATCTTGATCCTTTCTTTCCTCCTCCCAGCCCACCCAACTCAAGCCTAAATGGCCTCCAATACAAGTGTCGTCAATGCCGACAATATCTTTGGTTCAAACACCATTGTCCAATTCAATCCAGTTACTCAACTCCCTATCAAACTTGTTGGTAGCCATAACTTTTCGCTGTGGAAGGCTCAGGTGTCCATGCTTATGCGTGGACACAACCTCTTTGGACATCTTGATGGATCGATCTGAGCTCCTTCCAGAACCATCTCTGAAAACAACCTCACAATATCCAATCCTGCTTATGTTTCCTGGTCTCAAAAAGATTAGCCTATACAAAATGTTGTCTTGGCAACTGTGGATGCGACCATTGGTAGTACACTCTCTTCTGCTCCAAATTCCAAAGTTGCTTGGGATGCCTTGCATACTACTTATGCAAATAAATCTCAAACTCGTATCTTTAGTCTTAAAGATCGCCTAGCCCACCTCTCCAAAGACTCTCGTCCTATTGCAGACTATCTCCATCAAGTTCAGTCTCTTTGTGATAAACTTGCCAAAGTTGGTTCCATCGTTTCCAATGAAGAACTGATTGTCAAGATTCTCACTGGCCTCAGATCTGAATTTTGAGAAATCTCAACCGCTATCTGAACTTGAGATTCCGCAATTCCCTATGAAGAACTATATGAAAAGCTCTTTGATCAAGAGATTTTTCTTCAGCATGAGGAAGCCAAAAGACACCTTTTGTTCCAATCACTGCAAACATTGCTCAAGGGACTTCTTCCACTCCTACCCGTCAGGGTTCAGCCAATAATCAAAACAATAATCGACGATCAAATGCGCAAAATCAACAAAATCCTAATTCGTCTTGGTGCAACAATCAACAGAAACAGTCTCCCAACAACAACCTCTACTGCCAACTTTGTGATCGTAGAGGTCACACTGCTCATGTTTTCCTGCCACACTCTCACAATCATCTTCAAGCACGTGTCAATTATGTTGCACACTTCCAGAACCAGTCAGCTCCATGGATCGTTGACAGTGATACAACCCACCATATTGCCTCAGACACACAAAGTCTAACCACTATGCAAGACTGCCACGGCTCGGAGGAGATTTTCATGGGTAATGGTAATACCATTCAAATCTCTCATACTGGCAATGTGAACTTTAATGCACCAAATCATCAATTCCAGCTTCAATATATTCTTTGCTCTCCAGCTATTAAAAATAATCTAATATATGTCTCTAAGTTTTGTCATGATAATAACTCCTCTATGGAATTTTTTCCTTTCTCTTACCTTGTGAAGGATCTGACTACGGCCCTGGGGATGTTGATGGTCCGCTGAAATGCAACGTCTCTGTTTCATAAAACCTGTGGCATCGACGATTAGACCACCCTAATCATCAAGCTCTATATAAGTTTTTGCATGACTTTTCCATTCCAGTAGTTGTTTCCAAAACTAATATTGTTTGTCATTTATGTTATTCTAATAAAAGTCACAGGATGCCTTTTTCTAAAAGTTCTTTGAATAGTGTCAAACCATTAAATTTAATTTATAGTGATTTGTAGGGACCGTCTCAAGTTTTATCGATTGACAAAACACGATACTATGTTTTATTTGTTGATCATTTTTCAAGATATATGAGGTTGTTCACACTAAAAACTAAAACAGAAGTTCTGGACATCTTCAAAAGTTTACATCCCATGCTGAAAAATATTTTAACACAAAAATTGTATCCTTTTACACCGTGGTGGTGGTGAGTTTCAAAAATTAGATTACTATCTAAAAACACATGGAATTGAACACTTAGTGTCCCCCCCCCCCCTACACACCACAAAAGGTAGCCTTAGTTGAATGTCGACATCGACATGTCATCGAGATAGCTCGAACCTTATTACACCAAGCATCTTTACCTTCAACATTTTGGAGTTATTCTCTGTTTAAGTAGAATGGATATCTTCATTGACTTGCATCATAAGATTCAACTAAGGCAGAGTAAGTTATGAAAGGAGAAGGAGAATCATTGGTAGAGAGGTTTGTTATGATAGAAGTCTCTCTTGAATTGGGTTGATCACAAATGTACATGATCATCCCTATTTATACTTGTCTACGAATAGTTCCAGATATTCTTCTAGTGAACTTTATCTTCAAGCAATACATTAGAATATCTTGATATTTTTTCAAGATAATTATCCAAGTTACTACACTAAGACATTCTAGAAACTTTAGAAAAGATCTATGATGTTCCAAGAAAACGACTCTCAACTATTTTGGAGCAACATTCATGAAAATTCGTTTCTCAAGACGTATATATAATTGACAGTTGATGTAATATATAAAATTTAAACTTGTATCATTGAACAATATAACTAAAGTTGAGTTCTTTCGAGCAATACAAACCTGATCTTTGGCATCATTCTCAGGGACGTGAGATAGGAAGGACATGAGGCAAAGTAATTAGGCCATGGAGACATAAATGTACCTGCACATAAAACATCAAGATAGAAAAATGAATAATCGAAACATAAATCATTAAAAAATTAAGATTGAAGACCAATCCCTGTGTTTTACATGAATTAGTTACTTTAAAGGGAAATTTTGCCTTTAAAAGGTTGAATCTCCCCCATTGATATACCACTCTTGTTCTACCTTCTAAATTACACATAAAATTGATTTGCGCATAACTTTATACGAGTTTTATTTAATACAATAATTATTATTTTATCCTGATGCGGCCAAACAAACCATGTATAATTTTATGGTGGTGTTAATTGCTCCTATACCACAATCAAGTGACATATTAGTAAACCAATCCACTATGTATAAACACAAACTTATATATAAGATCGAAAAAAATCAATCAAGAATTTTGAATCTAGTAGCTACAGGAGTTGACTGGTACGATTTATTAGTCTTCAAATTTTCGTAACATGCATAATTCACCGCTTAATCATGATTAATGGAAACAAGCAAAATTCAAACAGAAAATCAAGTACATTAGAGAAAAATGAAAAATTATTGATTATCAACTATTGAAACTGAACTTAGAATGTACCGAACCGAATACAAAATATAAAATATCGAACATCCAATTCTAACTTTGTTATAGTTGGTCTATCCTAATACAAATATCAGTAATCAACTTGATGAGTTAAACTCTTATCTTCAAACTTCTCCTTGATCAACGTCACTTATGATTTTATTTTTTTGTCATATTTAAATGCATAAAATGTGAAATAATATATTATGTAGTAGGAGATTCGAGTTGACAAGTAATTTTGGTGTTTTTCTTAATAATATTAAATGTTTTAAATATTGATATTTAAAAAATTAATTACCTTTTTTTTGGTTAAAAAAATAGGTTTTAGTGACGATTTAATCAATGGTTATTGCTAGGTAAAAATTAGTGAAAACCTTTAGGTGCAATATTTTGAGATTTTGTAACGACTTTAGTTGCCTTGAAAGTCTAATTCCTTGTAGTAAATCCTAGTTGGCAATGCTTAGGTAGAGGAATTAATCTCACGTAGCTTGCCACATCACCAAAAATTTGGGCTGCTAATTTTTACGAGTATTTGTGATTTGTTGAGATATTCATGACATTTTTTATACCAAAATAAAACCAAGAATGTAAATACCTCCTCCGTTTAAAAAATAATGACCTAGTTTAACTTGATCCGAAGTTTAAGAGAATAAACAAGACTTTTCAATCTTGTGGTCCTAAATTAAATTATGTCAAATATACCAAAATACATTTAAATATTCTAATTTTAAACCATGAATTTAAAAGGAAAAAAATAAAATTGCCACAAAATAAGATTGACTCATAAATTTAATGTCCTTTTAATATTGTCCAACCTGGAAAATGAAAGTAATTTCATTTAAATGTCAAAAGAAAATAAATTGTCAAAGAAAACTTAAATGCAGTATTATCTCTATTATAATTGAACTCAACTGTCCTTTCTTGGACCTCTTTCATTATTTTATGGTCTTAATTTCTTTAAGGAAAAAGCATAAAAAATGTTTCTTACTTTTATTTATTATGGATCAAATTTATCTAATTTCATTTAAATTATTTGTCCCCTCTTTTACCGGACTTCAACCCACTAATTAATTACACTATATGATCACCCTAACTCAAATTTAAATTGTTACTAATCTGGTGCGGTGGACAAGGTTATTTAGATTTTAAATTCGAGTTTAAAATATGAAGAAAAAAATTGACGGAGAAAACTTTTCCTCGTGACACGATTCAAAATAGTGAAGTACCAAATATCGAGAAAGGACTGACAAAAATAAAAAGAACCCCCCACGTGGGCTATGACCATAACATGTGTAACTGTGGCCATTACAAGAATGGAAGACTACTTTCAGAATAATCTGACAATTTTTTTACTCTTTCTGAAATTGTGGTTGTTTTTTAAATTCAGTAATCTTCTTCATCAACGAATTTGCGGCTAAATTAAAAATAAATAAATAAAAGGAGAAGAAGAAGAATACTTCACCAAATTATCCCAAATTTCACTCAGAACGAAAGTCGTTTGCGCAATCTGATTTTTCAAACTTTGAGCTTTGATAGAGCTTCAATGGCGGACTACCGCCTTCTTCAAATTGTTCCTCTCCTAATCCAACCTCAAGCTAGTTTTTTTCTTGTTAAAAATAAAACAAAAATGGCGGAACAGCTGGTACTCCCAATTCCAGCTCCAGTTCCAAATGGATCGGAAACCAGCCGCAGATTCCCGAAATTCGATTTTTCAACCTTTTCCTTTTTGGGTTTAGTTTGGTATAAGTTATTTAATTAAGTGAGACTGCCTCAAAAAGGAGATCAATTTTGATTGATTAGAGAAAATCCATGCAATTAGGGATTAAATATACATAACCCGATAGTATAACAAAAAGAAAACTATTGAAAATACCCCAAATTTGATGTAAATTATTTATTTCATCTATGAACTATTGACAATCCCTCTGCTTGACTAACTAAACTAAAATAAAATATATCCTTGTACTGATGTCCATTTGGGGCCTGTATCTTTTCATGACGCAGAAATAGGTACTAGCGGTCATCAACAGGCACCTCGTTGAGGACCTACTTGCATCCAACTGATTGGTGAGTCCTCCCCTACTTTTGAAGGATGTCATGTTTCTTTCTAGCTTTGAGTTTAGATTTATTTTATTCTATTTTGAGATAATCATGGACCTGTCATTGGCACCACTTAGTTAGATGTTTTGAGGTTTCATAGACTAGACTGTCGAGTTATGATTGGATGTTATTATTGGCTAGTTTCTTTCGTGCTAGTTTTACCCAGTTTGATGGACAGATTATTTGGTCTTTTGGCCCTTTATTATCGATTATCATTTCTTTTCTTTAAGTATTCTTATTCATTGATGTCTTCCACTATTAGAATGTGATTGAACGAATGTGATAAGACCAAGTGGTTCGCTTGGGCTAGCAATAGTCTCTGAGTACCGACCACGGTACCCCGGGCATGACAATATCACTGCAATCTAGTAATTAGTAATTACTGTACTAATTAGAAGGGCATGACAATATCACTGCAATCTACTAATTAGTAGTTATTGTACTAATTAGAAGTAGTTACTGTATTAGTCTTTTAGTAGAATTAGTAGTCTTTAGCAGATAATTAGATTAGCATTATCTCCCACATTTAGTGGAGTTAGTTTAGAAGTAGTTAGACTACAACCTGTATATATAATCTGAATATTCCAACCATAAGAATCATCTTCTTGGGCTGTAATATTTGTTTCGTTGACTTGCATCAGAAGATTCAACTAAGGCGGAGTAAGTTATGAAACTCTGAAGGAGAATCATTGGTAGAGAGGTTTGTTATGATAGAAGTCTCTCTTGAATTGGGTTGACCACAAATGTACATGATCATCCCTACTTATACTTGTCTACGAATGGTTCCAGATATTCTTCTAGTGAACTTTATCTTCTAGCAATACATTAGAATATCTTGATATGTTTTCAAGATAATTATCCAAGTTACTACACTAAGACATTCTAGAAACTTTATAAAAGATCTATGATGTTCCAAGAAAACAACTCTTAACTTTTTTGGGGCAACATTCATGAAAATCTGTTTCTCAAGACTTATATATAATTAACAGTTGATGTAATATATAAAATTTAAACTTGTATCATTGAACAATATAACTAAAGTTGAGTTCTTTGGAGCAATACAAACCTGATCTTTGTCATCATTCTCAGGGACATGAGATAGGAAGGACATGAGGTAAAGTAATTAGGCCATGGAGATATAAATGTACCTGCACAATCAAGATAGAAAACTGAATAACTGAAACATAAACTGAACTTTAATGAAAATATCAAATTAAACTTTAGATCTTTGTTTGCCTTCTGTATGTGGTAATAAACGTTATGTGGTAATAAACATAAGATTGACTCATAAATTTAATGTCCTTTTAATATTGTCCAACCTGAGGATAAAGGGAAAATGAAAGTAATTTCATTTTAAATGTCAAAAGAAAATAAATTGTCAAAGAAAACTTAAATGCAGTATTATCTCTATTATAATTGAATTCAACTGTCATTTGTTGGACCTCTTTCATTATTTTATTCTCTGGAAAAAGAGTCAAAAATATTTCTTACTTCTATTTATTATCGACCAAATTTATCTAATTTCATTTAAATTATCTGGCCCCTCTTTTACCGGACTTCAACTCACTAATTAATTAAAATGTATGATCACCCGTTACTAATCAAGGTGCGGTGAATGATGTTATTTAGATTTGGAAGATGAGTTTAAGATATGAAAAGAAATTTGACGAAGAAAACTTTTCCTGGAGTAAGGTCGTATGTGACACGATTCGATATAGTCGAGAAAAAACCAAAAATATAAAAAGGACTCTCCCATGTGGGCTATGGCCATAACATGTGTAATTGTGGCTGCTACAAAAATGGAAGACTACTTTTTAAGCTTTAACTGATTACATAGAAAAGTGTTTACTTTCATAATAATGTGAAATTTTTTTTACTCTTTCTGAAATTGTGGTTGTTTTTTAAATTCAGCAATCTTCTTCATCAATGAATTTGCAGCTAAATTAAAAAATAAATAAATAAAAGGAGAAGAAGAAGAATACTTCACCAAATTATCCCAAATTTCACTCAGAACGAAAGTCGTTTGCGCAATCTGATTCTTCAAACTGGAGCTTTGATAGAGCTTCAATGTCGGACTGCCGCCTTCTTCAAATTCTTCCTCTCCTAATCCAACCTCAATCTAGTTTTTTTCTTGTTAAAAACAAAACAAAAATGGCGGAACATCTGGTACTCCCAATTCCACCTCCAGTTCGAAATGGATCGGAAAATTCCCAAAATACGATTTTTCAAACTTTTTCCTTTTGGGTGTTTAGTTTGTATAAGTTATTTAATTAAGTGACTCGGCCTCAAAAAGGAGATCAACTTTGATTGATTAGGGAAAATCCATGCAATTAGAGATTAAATATACACCACCCGATAGTATAACAAAGAGAAAACTATTGAAAATATCCCAAATTTGATGTAAATTATTTATTTCATCTATGAACTATTGACAATCTTAAAAACATCCATCTGCTTGACTAATTAAACTAACTAAAATATATTATCGTACTGATGCCCATTTGGGGCCGAAATAGGTACTAGCGGTCATCAATCGGCGCCATGTTGAGGACCTACTTGCATTCAGCTAATTGGTGAGTCCTTCCCTACTTTCAGAGGATGTCATGTTTCTTTCTAGCTTTGAGTTTAGATTTATTTTATTCTATTTTGAGGTAGTCATGGACCTGTCATCGGCACCACTTAGTCAGATGTTTTGAGGCTTCATAGACTAGACTGTCGAGTTATGACTGAATGTTATTATTGGCTAGTTTCTTTCGTGCTAGTCTTACCCAGTTTGATGACAGATTGTTTGGCCTTTGACCCCTTTATTATCGATTATCATTTCTTTTCTTTAAGTATTCTTATTCATTGATGTCTTTCACTATTAGTATGTGATTGAACGAATGTAATAAGACCGAGTGGTACGCTTAGAGACTAGCAATAGTCTCCGAGTACCGACCACGTCAAGGGTACCCTCCCGGGCATGACAATATCACTGCAGTCTACTAATTAGTAGTTACTGTACTAATTAGAAGTTGTTACTATATTAGTCTTTTAGTAGAATTAGTCGTCTTTAGCAGATAATTAGATTAGCATTATCTCCCCCATTTAGTGGTTTAGAAGTAGTTAGACTACAACGTGTATATATAATCTGAATACTCCAGCAATAAGAATCAGCTTCTTCGGCTGTAATATTTGATCATTTAAAATGTACGTGGAATTATTAATTATGAAATTTAAAGTGTTTTGTTTAAGTAGAACGGATATCTTCGTAGACTTGCATCAGAAGATTCAACTAAGGCGGAGTAAGTTATGAAAGGAGAAGGAGAATCATTCGTAGAGAGGTTTGTTATGATAGAAGTCATTCTTGAATTGGGTTGATCGCAAATGTACATGATCATCCCTATTTATACTTGTCTACGCATGATTCCAGATATTCTTCTAGTGAACTTTATCTTCTAGCAATATATTAGAATATCTTGATATGTTTTCAAGATAATTATCCAAGTTACTACACCAAGACATTCTAGAAACTTTATAAAAGATCTATGATGTTCCA
>JBCEWC010019536.1:0-11370 GCA_038996855.1 Solanum aculeatissimum
CGTATTGTCCCCATAGCTTGAGTCCCAAGTCCCTAAATCCTTAGAGCTTATGTGCTACATGATTTAGCTTCCGCGTTATTGAACCGATGATGAGTATAATGATGTTATGACGGATTGATCGAGGGTCTTCGGGTCCTCTTTCGCCATGTCGCATTTAGGCCCTTATTCAGGTCGTGACATGATGAGATGTAATTGATCTTTCTAAGCTCCTACTTCCCCATAGCTTGAGTCATACTTAACCTCCCCTTAGCCTTCCTTTCTATGTGATTCATGCAAATTCTTTTCCCTTATCTATCCCCATAGTGTTAGTCCAAAGCCCCGATTTACCTTAGAATTATTTATTGACGCTTATTCTATATTTTGTAACCAAGGATATACAAACAATATGCTAAGAGGCTAGTTCGATTTACCCTCATTTTTTCCATTTGCCGTGTCATACATAGGCCCTAAGCTAAGGTCATTACAAGCTTGGTATCAGAGCACTAGGTTTATAAATGGTCCTTAGAAATCTAACACAACACATCGGGTAGAGTCTTATTCATGTGTGTAGCGTTCCATATGTATGAATAGGAGGCTAGGATGCATTTTTGTAAATGTTTCACTTCATTATGATTTATGTCGTGCCATTAGAAGTATCTAAGGTTATTCCTCCAACTAACGATGCCTTTTTTGTCATTTCTAGACAATGCCACAAAAAGATAACCTTTGCTAATGGATGTGGCCGAAGATCAAGCTCCTCCCAAGCAACTAGAGGAGATTATTTCTCATGTGTAGTTTAGGAATACCTTCACTATGTTGGGCCAAGATTTGGCAAATCTAGATAATAGAGAAGTTGTAATTCTTCTTCAAACTCCTACCCCAACCACCAAAGTTCATGATTTCATGAGAATGAACCCACCAAAGTTTCATAAATCAAAAGTTGATGAGGAGCTAGTTTAGTTTCTTTATGCGGCTTATAGAATTGTAGCAATCATGGGTGTGCCATCGGAGGAGAAGGTTGAGATTGTGTCCTATCAATTGAATGGGGTGGCAAAGGTTTGGTATGACCAATGGGTTGAAGAAATAGGTGAGGAAGGAGGCCAAGTTGGTAGGGAAAAGTTTAAAGCGACATTTATTTATAGGTACTTTCCATTGGAGTTTAGGGAGTCAAAAGTGCAAGAGTTTATAAATCATAAGAAAGGGTACATGAGTGTGAGAGAGTATTCTCTCAAGTTCACAAAGCTTTCCTAGTATGCTCCATTCATGGTATTGGATCCAAGGGCTAGAATGAGTAAATTCATATCGAGCATCAGACATGGTCTCTAAAGAATACAAAGCATCTATGCTCATCAAAGAAATGGATAACTCCCGCTTAATGACCTATGAGGAACAAATTGAGAATGAGAAATTGAGAGAGAATTCTAGGGAGTCCAAGAGATTTAGGATGGATGGTAATGGATTCTTCCATAAAAAGAGTGGTGGAGATGGTAGATTCCAAGGTGGTCAAAAGAAAGGTAATCAAGGGTCATCCAATACTCCTTCTCCCAAGTTTAAAAAAGTCAAGGGGTACAACCCAAAGCCCCAATGGGTGCACAAGCTTCTCTAAATTATGCAAAGTTTTAAAAGCTTCATAAGGGTAAATGTCTAGCAGGTCGAGAAATTTGTTACAATTATGGTAAGCCCCGCCATTTGTAAGGGATTAGAGGAGTGGAATTGAAAAGACTAAGGTCAAGGTATACAAGAACAAGGAGCCCAAAAAGCTAATATGTTTTATGCCCTTCATGGTTGACAAGAGGTAGAAAGAAACCCCGAATGTGGTTACCGGTATGTTAAAAGTTTGTGATTTTGATGCTTATGAATATTTATATATGGTGGAAAATTTATATTTTGTCATACCATTTCTTGCTAATAGATTTCATGCATCTCCTAAAACTCTTGTTGAGCCTTATAAAGTTAGCACTCCCGTTGGTGAGTCCATTCTTGCACAAAAGGTCTATAGAGGTTTTCCCTTATTCATGAAGCACCAAGTTATTCCTTGTGATTTTCTAGAGCTTTCTATGGTTTATTTTGATGTCATACTTGGAATGGATTGGTTACATGCTTCTTATACTACCATGGATTATCAAACCCGTATTTAAAAGTTTCAATTTCCAAATGAGTCTACTCTTGAGTGGAAGGGTGGTAGTTCTTCATGTAAAGGTTGGTTTATTTTCTGTCTCAAAGCCCGTAAAATACGTTTTAAGGAATATATCCACCATTTGATAGGGGTTGATGTGCTGTCGAAATGCAACACTTTTAATGCTTAAAACTTGGAATTTTATGTGTTCTCAAAGTGATGTTAGTAGATTCATTTGTCTTTAGTTTTTATTTTGCAGGATTTTAGTGTTGACATTATTTTAGGGCAAAGTGGATTGAAACGGCAGAATCGGAGGATCCACGGAACCCTCTACGGGTCGTGGAAAGATTATGAGTCGTAGAAGGGGTCTCGTGTTACTTTCCAGTGAAGGGTGAATTTCTAAAGTGAAATCTACGAGGGAAGAGAAAGAGTCATAGATTGATCCACGAGTCATAGATTATGTTCGTGCCCTGAGGATAAGAAAGTGAAGAAGCTCTGAATATTCATCAGACGAAACCTCTTACGGGCATAGAATCTTACACAGCCCATGGAATGGTCTCATAGAAGTAGTCTCCAGATTCTTGTTACAATCCATGAAACCCCAATATGCGGGTCGTAGAGTGAAGCATGAGTTGTGAACTCGATCATAGATAGTGCTGACGTAATTTTCCTATTCTGTTTTTGTTTTGTATTTTACATATTATAAATAGGTTTTAAGGTTATTTTTCAAAACGTTTCCAGCAGTCATGTAGTTTGAACAAGGTTTTAGAGGATACAATTTGAATTTAGCATATTTTGAGAGAAAAAAACATTCGAGTGTGTTCTTTATTCGACCTTGTGATTCTAATTGAAGAGTGGGATTTTATATTCTTAATTCATCTGTGTAAGTGCCCAATTATGTTATCTACTTCATAATTTTTGTATTTATACTGATCATGTATAGCTAAATCCACAACTAGGGTTGTGGGGACCATGAAGAACTAATAAGGTAAAATTGGATAGTATGCAATTCTTGGAAGGTGTGTTAGGTTGTATTAATTAATCCTCGTCACTTTAACTATTTTTTAATGGAAGGCCTATGTTAGAACTCCCCTAGTGTTGCTTGTCATATCAACGAAGTAATGAATAGTAAAAGGGGTAATTAACAGGATTTGATTGAGATTCTTATCTAACCAACCATATCGGATCAAGGGGAGGTTGTACTGGAACAAAAGTAAGGGTTAGTAATGTTACATCATAGAGACGTATCAAATTCTAGGATGAAATTTACCTATCCGCTAGATCAAAGGTTTAGGTGAACCAACTCACTGTCCTACACCCACACACTGGAAAAGGTCGCATTTATCTGATAATACTAAGTTAGGGATTCATGCAGAACGCATCACCCTAGTTAGCGCTTCTACTAATTTCTCATCACCTACATTCATTTAGTTTAGTTATTTTACTTTACAAGCCCACCTTTCTAGGAGATAATAGGTTAATCATTCTCGACTTATATTAAATTAACTCTTAAGTCTACCATATTCCCTGAGGGATCGACACTAACCTCGATTAGGTTAGTTACTTGATAGTGACCGTTTTACCTCAAAAAGAATGTGTGGCTTGAGAAACATCATTTATATTAGCATCGTTGCTAGGGAGTATGACTAGACTTGGTTAATTCAAGTAACTTTTGGAGATTAATCCTTATTTCTCTTATTTTATGTTTTGTTGTATTTTTCTTTTTGTGTGCAGGTT
Organism: Solanum aculeatissimum; assembly: GCA_038996855.1. Classification (NCBI taxonomy): domain Eukaryota; kingdom Viridiplantae; phylum Streptophyta; class Magnoliopsida; order Solanales; family Solanaceae; genus Solanum; species Solanum aculeatissimum. The sequence continues at coordinate 3,833 of JBCEWC010019536.1, forward strand.
TAGTGTATGCACAACACTCAGAGACGAGGCAATTCCTTGACTCCATTAGATCCAGAGATCCAAAGAACGCTAAGGAAAATGGCCGAGGGTAATGAAAATAATGTTGTGGGTGATGCGTTGGATGCAACACTTAACCTAAGTAATGGAGCTAACGATCGACCTCCAGCACCACAGGGTCTGCAAGCCATGGTTAATCAATAGAACCAATATCAGCTTAACCCTATGGTAATAGACGTTATGGTAGCTATTGTGTTACCCCCACTATCGGATGACACAAAGTTCATCATTTCAAGTGGATTGCTCCAAATGCTGCAGAATCACAGGTATTTTGTGGGCCTACTATAAGAGGATCCACATAACCATCTACACAATATTGTGTTTGTCTATAAGAGCATGATGGGGAACAAAATATATCCACGGATGTCGTTGGGCTTAATGTTTTCCCACTTTCTCTTACAGGTAATGCAACGTTATGGTTATATGAACTCCCATAAAGTTTGATCACCAATTAGGCAGAACTGCAGACAACCTTTTTAGATAGGTTCTTTCCCATCTCAAAGAAGCTAAAGTTGAAGTTTGAGAATAACAACTTCTAGCAGACAACTGGTGATTCTCTTGGTGCTACGTGGGAAAGGTTTGCTAACTGTTTGGAATGTATCCCTAACCACAAGATTGTTGATGTTGGTTGAGATCTTCTATAAGGCCCTTGATGAAAATGGTCAAGCAGTTGCTAATACGATTATGGGGGGCACATTTATAGATCGCCCTTTCTGGGAGGTTGCTTAGAGACTTGAGAGGGTGTTCAAGACCAACCATGTATAGGGTACGAGGGAAAAGTCTACTACGAGGAGTTTATTCTCAGTTAGTACTAGTCCGGCGCAAACACAAGCAAGTGAGGAAGTGATGCTTGAACTTGCATGGATAAATACTAATGTAGAGCTATTGATAAAGTATCACGCAGAACGAGTAAATACTATAGCTCATCAACCTCCATGTGCATCCATGTACGAGAAGCCTTATTATAAGGATGCCATGTGTTTTGTGACTGATAATATGGCGGGTTTCTGGACCAATGCCCAAGGGTCCAACCAAGACTATTGGAACCAAGGTCGAAGGAACAAAGGTCGGACTTTAGTGAGAGATGGCACCTTTAGACATAATAATAGAGGAGACTATTATGACCAGAATAGGGGAACAAACAAAGATTATGAATGGGGTCACAAAGATGGCTTCAAAAAAGGTTTGTACATTCAACCGCACAATCGGGATTCTGGGGTTAGTTCCTCTTGCATTGAGGAGATGTTTGACCGGTTGCTGAAGAAAGCTGATGCACAGGATGAGACACTAAAGGGGATGAAGTCTGACATCTCAACCATTAATCAGAAGATCGAGTCACACTTTGTGGCAATTATATAGTTAGAGCAATAGTTTGGCCAGATATAAACCCAATTGAACCAACACCAGAAAGGTACGATGCCCAATAACATGATAAAAAATTCAAAAAATGAGGGGCAGTGTATGGCAATCACATCTCACAGTGGGAAGGAGACATTTGATCCCGCAATGCTATTAGATGATGGAGATGTTTGTGATGAAAGTATTGTGAATAGGCAAATAGATACAAGTTTAAATTGTGTTGAGAATGAGGAACGCGACGTAACGCCAAAATAGTTGAGACCTATTCCTCGTCCTCGTCCTCCCTTCCCGCACATACTACAGAAAAAAAAAGAAGGCAGGTAAATTCAAAGACTTTTTATCTATGTTGCAGCAACTCTCTATAAACATCCCATTTATTAAAGCATTGAAGAAGATACCTGGGTACGCGAAGTCTAGGAAGGATCTGGTTACAAAGAAGTGTACCATCATCTAAGAGCTCTCACAAGAAATCAAACACTATAGTGTGATTTCAACTAGGGCCTTGGTGCAGAAACACAAGATCAGAAATATTCACCATTCCCTGCACCATAGGCGATGTGGAGTTCGCAAAGGCATTGTGTGATCTCAGTGCCAGCATAAATTTGATGCCCCTTGTAATCTTCAAGAAACTTGGTCTAGCAGCCCTTACCCAGACGATCATGAGACTATATATGGCTGACCGCATGGTGAAGAACCCTGTGGGGATACTGTATGTTATCCTTGTCAAAGTGGACAAATTCATATTCTTTACAGACTTTGTGATCCTAGATTCCAAGGTCGACTTTGAAGTCCCAATCATCGTAGAAAGGCCTTTCCCAACTACTGGGTGAGCCCTAGTGGACATGGAATCTGGCCTACTCAAGTTCAGATTGAATGACGAATACGTTGTCTTCAATGTCTGTCAGCCAATGAAGAGGCAAAACTATCTAAAAATAGAAGTGTGGGTGATTGATGAAGTTTGAGTAATCAAAACGTCCACATCATACCGTGAAAATAAATCAAGTGTTTCTTGGGATGCAAGAATGCAAGAAAAAATCATGATAGGACTAGGCAAATAGGGGTCTATGAGTGCACTCTTATGAGCCGTAGAGTAATCTGTGAGCCGTAAAGGTCTCTTATGGAATCAATGTCTAACATTTTAAACTACTGGAATTGCATCTACGAGGCTAGGTATGACTAGTAGAAGACTCTACAAGTTGAGAGTTGAGTCGTAGATGGGACCACAAATAAGGTTCAAAAAAATAGGCCACTACGAGACATACCTATGAGTCGTGGAATAATCTAGGACTTGTAGAAGGTCTTGTCTGATGACATCCTAGAAATTTTGATTTCTAGAATTTCCTCGAGGCATATGTACGGCTTGTGGATTGATCCACGGGCCGTAGAAAACCCTTGTGAATTTAATTTCCAGACTCCAACTTTTCTAGGTTCATCATATGAGCCCTATATCGACCTTTTTCACTATTTTATCAACATCAAAACAAGAATTTCACATACCCCAAAAACTTTTCATGCACAAGACCCAACCCTCACTTGCAATTATTATGAAATAACCCTATCAAAAACGATTTAAAATGTACTCTTAATGGTCCGATGCTATTTTTTATACACAAGTACATGTAATCCTATGTTAACATTTTCAATCAATTTTGTACAATTCATGGGCATGCCATATAATTTTAAACATAGGCAAGCATATCAAATTCATGAATGATCACCAAATTTTAAACTTAAACGAGGCCAACACATATCATGAACACCATACCCATCATGTGCTAACAAAAATCAACATTAAATTCGATAATTTAGGATTGTAGAATCTGAAACTTACCGAAACTAATGTGAAAATGAGTGAAGTTGATGAAGGAATTGAAATGGAGTCCGAAAAACCCTGGCTTTGGGTACGCTAGAAAAATGGCCAGAAATAGGTGTGTTTGTCGGAAAAGTGGTTGGACCAACTTGAGGGCACGAGAGGTTAGAGAAATTTTGGAATTTGTGAGAGAAATTAGATCAAATTTTGTTTGACCCGAATTTATATGTTGATCGAGATAGTTCAAAAGAATTGTGCTCGACTTTATGAGACCCTGATTATGGGCCGTAAAATGTTCTACGGCTCATAGATCATGGTTTTGCTGGGAGCTAGAAACCCTAATTAATGGCTCAGTTTTTATGGCCCCACTTACGAGCTATATAATGGAGTATGACTCGTATGATGGTTTCATAGAACCCCTCGACACTTAGTCAGAACCCTGGGAAACTTACCTAGGGTCAACGAACCCTATTCATGGACCATAGTTTGTTTTATGGATCATAAAGTTTTCTCGCGGACTGGAGTGCACAATTTGTTTCTCATTCGAATGTTCTACGAGCTGGTATATGGGTCAAACAATGATGTACGACCCATATAATCAATCATAGAATCACTCCTTCTTGTTTTTCCAACAAGATATGGGTGACTTGGTCATTCACCTACAGAACCTACAAAAACACACTGTTACCCTATTTTATCACCAGTCCAATGTCCACACATTACAATCATGAAGATAAAATCAAACTAGCTACAAGTTCAAAAACTAAAAAAAAAAACAAAACTACTACTGTTACATAGTATCTTAGGTTGCCTCCCAAGTAGTGCACGATTTATTATCGCGACACGACTTGGACCATTTGATTACTCAAACTTCATCAATGGCCAAAACTTCCATCTTTAGCTCATTTGGTCGCTTCATTGACTGACAGATATAGAAGAAGACTTCTTCATTGTTCAATCTAAACTTGAGTTGGTCTGATTCCATGTCCACCAGGGCTCACCCAGTGGCTAGGAAAGGTATTCGTAAGATGATTGGGACTTCGAAGTCGACTTTGAAATCCAAGATCACAAAGTTTGCAGGTAATATGAACTTGCCTACCTTGACGAGGATGTCATACAGTATCCCCACAAACTTCTTTACCGTGCGGTCAACCATCAACAGTCTCATGCTTGTCGAGGTAGGGGCTTCCAGACAAAGTTTCTTGAAGATCATAGGGGGCATCAAATTTATGCTGGCACCAAGATCACACAATGCCCTTGCGAACTCAACATCACCTATGGTGCAAGGAATAGTGAATGATCTAGGGTATTCACGTTTTTACACCAAGGACCTAGTCGAAATCACTCTACCATATTGAAGCTCTTATGAGAGCTCTTGACTCACAACACATTTCTTTGTAACTTGATCCTTCATAAACTTCGCATACTTGGGCATCTTCTCTAATGCTTCAATCAATGGGATATTTATCGAGAGTTGTTTCAATATGGAGAGAAAGTGTTTGAACTTAGCTTTCTCTTTTTTCTTGAGACTTTGAGGGCAGGGAAGAGGAGGTTGAGGAATGTGTCTTAACTATTTCAATGTTGCATCGCTTTCCTCGTTCTGTATGAACTTCTCCAGTCTCAGTTTGCTTTCTCTCGACATACTTTTCACGAGCATCATCATCATCTACTGGTATAAGAGGATCAATGGTTTGCTTTCCACTTCGTATCATGACTGCCATACACTACCCCTCATTCTTACGATTTTGCACTGTATTGCTAGGAATGTACATTTCTGGAGCTTGTTCAGTTGAGTTGACATGTGACTGAACTAATACTCAAGCTTCTTAATAGCCAAAGTATGAGACTCAATATTTTGATTAATGCTGGAGATGACAAACTTCATCCCCCGTAGTGTCTCATCCTGGGTGTTAGCTTTTTTCAGTAGATGATCAAATATCTCAACCACGCCAGATATGTTAGTGCTTGAATCTCAATTGTGTGGTGAAATATATAGACCATTCTTGAAACTATCTTTGCGGCCCCAATAAGCATCTCAATTGTAAAAACCCAAAAATTTCCAAAACTCCTTATGGTTGACCTTGTATGATGTTATACTGTTCATGTGTGAAATTTGGTAGCCACGGGTTGAGTCTAAGTGGCCAAACGCAAAATGGATCATTTTAGGGCCTAGAGAGAACGTTTAGACAGTGAGCTTCACAGAATCATATCTTTTGGTGTGGGTTGAAACATGTGGACTACTGCATATTAAATTAAACCTATTTGAATTATCTTCACAACTCAACTGGTTTCACTCGAATGAGGAAGATATGACCTAAACATTGGGACTGCCTGAAATTCAAAAGTCATTGGAGATAGGCCCTGGAAATGGCCCAAGGCATGGGAGACGGATTGTGGTACAGTTAACGGTCCATGTGGGGTTCCGTGAGATGGTCCATAGAGCATGCGGTTTCCAAGACCCACCCCACAAACCAAGTTAAGCTCCATGGACCACCCCACGGTCCGTGTGACCCCAAACGGACCATTTGGTGGTCGGTCAAGTGGGGCAGTGCCTTGCCAAGGCTGTGGCCAGCCTGAGGGACTAAGGAATGGGTCACGAGAAGGATGAAGGTCCGTTAGAGGTGGGATGGACCGTCTGGTCCATCAGTGTGACCCTGCATGCAGTAATTTTGTCCACCTCATTTAAGGTTAAGTCGTATTTTCGTTGATCCTTGGGCCCTTTTTAGACTTCCTAATGTCTCCTAAACCTCTAAATCAATCCCCAAAGCCTCATTCTTCCATCCCAAGTCTCTTATACTCACCATAGAAATTCTAAAATCCTCATAGACTCCATTGAAAAAAGCTTGTAGAATTAGGGGAAGAACACCTTGACCAAGTTTGACATTGCAATTTGTTGGTGAAATTGAGGTATGTGGGACTTTATTCAAGGATCCTCTTTCATCCTTGAAGAACCTATGAACCCTAAGTCTTTAAATTTGATTTTAAGGTTTCGATTAAGTTATGGGTTCTTCTATTAATGTTGAAGATTAGTGTTGGGAATTGAGTGTTGTAGTTATTAGGTGATTAAATCATGATTTTAAACTTGAATTCATGAATGTTTATTGAAACCCTTATTGATCAACTTACATGTCCCTTTTCATGATTTAATTATACATGGGTAACTTGTATTATGATCTATTCATGGATTTCTACATGATTTATGATGAAATATCTTTCAAATTGTGAAATAAACTCTTGATTCCATTACCCATGTTCTTGTATCTCATTCATGGCATATGCATGATTATTGTTATGGTGAATCTCTTGATGAAACTCTTGAAACTCATGATTTGAAACTATTGTTCCTTTGGAACCCATGATTTGAAAACCCTTGGCTTGTGATCACATTGTCCCTTGAAATGTTTCGAATGTAAACTTTTCCGAAATGGGTATGGTTTCCCGTAAGGAAGGAAGCCTTGGATCTTTGAGCATATTGGGTGCTTGCACCATATTGACATGTCTTGATTGCTTGTTATGACAAACTCTTGTATATGGAGATACTTTTTGCATGAAGCATGACATGAAGGTTGATTTGGCTTTTAGCCCCATGATGCTTGATTTTGAATTATGTTAAGCTCTTGTTAAGTATGCATGAAGTATTTGAAAGTATGTTTGGCTCCTAAGCCCATGATGCATGATTTGAAGTTTAAGTGTCATGTTTTCGTTTCTAAGCATGCATGCATATATATATATATATAGAAGTATTCTTGTGGGATGTCTTAGTACCGAGAAGAATTGGAGTAGTAAGTGGGCTATCCCCAATGGTCCCACTCCTTTCCCGAAACAATGAGCCTACATGGGTTGCTACCGAAATGGGTGTTGTTTCCCGTACAGTATGCCTTGATACCGACATGGGTATTATTTCCCGTAAGGTATACCATGATATGATATGTTATGTTTTGTCTTGAAATCCTCCGAAATAGGTATTGTTTCCCGTAAGGTAGGTGGCCATCCTCCGACATGGGTATTGGTTTCCCTTAAGGTGTGATGCATATTATCCTTGGAAAGTAATCTTCTCTTACCCAATGAGGGGTCGCATTGGGACAAGTTCATGTTGTAGTTCACATGGATTTATGATGTCGGTTTGTTTCCATCCCCTACCCTATTTATATGAGCATTATGGCATGGAATGCATCATGACCGTCATGGCATATTGATATATTATTCTTTCTTGTATTCATTTCTATATATGTGCTCTTGTCATGTAGGTTGTCATAGGCTCATGTGCATATGCATTTGCATTCCTGCATACTTAGTGCTTAATTGTGCTAAC
>JBCEWC010019537.1:0-11370 GCA_038996855.1 Solanum aculeatissimum
ATATGATCATTATTTGTTATATTTAATTTGAAAATCTTCTCATTTCTTGATGTTATATATTCCAGATATGAGCTTGTAATTAAAAACACCACTAATCATATGTATAATGCATATTATGATTGTAATTATTATGTTCTTTCACATGGTCTTTTCAAGGCCCTTTCAAATGAAGGGTCGACCTATCCCAGCCCTCCAAATTCCTTGGCCCACGAGGCTTAGGCTGGGTGGGGCTGGGCTAGCCCGTTTTGACAGTTATACTAGTAGGTAAGACATGTTTACTTATATACCCAACATCTCTTCTGTGTTTTGCCGATGTGGGACTTACTTCTCATCTTAATTAAATTAATATTTTAAAATAAAAATTTATATATTCAAAAACTATAAGAAAAATATTATTGATTGCAAATTTTATCATATCAATATAATGAAAAAATATATCTTAAAAAAATGTTAGTCAAAATATACATAGTTTGAATCTAAAAATGAAAATTATGACAACTAAAATAGGACAGAGGGAGTATATCTTAAAATATTAGTCAAAGTTTATACTGTTTGATTCTCAAAAAGAAAATTATGACAACTTAAAAAGAACGGAAAAAGTAATTATCTAAAATAAATAAGTAAAATTTCTTTTTATAAAAATATATTTTGAAAGAAATCAAAGAAATATCAAAATAAATTTGTTTGTTGTTAATGTTTTTACTAAATTTGTCTCACCAAACTTAAGGTAAATAGGATAATAAGAGAATATAAACCATGGATTATTTTGTATATACTCTGGTTGTTCAGCGATAGTCGTCCACTATTGACTGAATCTTATAACAAGGTTATTTTTATTCCTTTTTTGTTTCAATCTCATCCCTCTAAATACACATATTCACTTCATATATCAAAGCAACAATTCTTGAAAAAAAAAACATCAAAATGGTCTCTTTTTTCACTTCACATTTCATTGTTTTAGTTCTTGTTGCAAATATTTTCATCTTTCAAACCTCTCTGGGTGATTTCCAGGACGACGAGGCGTTAATATCAGGTATATGTAGACAAGTACAAGATCCCACATTTTGCTTAAACACTTTCAGAGAAATTTTACCTACTCATCCATACATCCCTGCTGAAGTAACGCGAGCAACTATAGAAAGATCTTTAGAAAGCGCGAATGACAATCATGCATTCATCCAAACAGCTAAAGCAGAAGCAAAAGACAAAGGGATTCAAGATTTGTATGGTGTTTGTGACAGTTCCTATGAAGTGTTGGTAAATTTACTCCAAGATTCTGTTCAAGCATTAGCTAAGAAGGATTATTCTGACTTGGAAAATTCACTTTCAGAGTGTCCTAGATATGTGAGTGATTGTCAAAATGCACTTGGTGGTAAAACTACACCTGAAATGTTAGATAGAAGTAGGAAACAGTTTGATCTTGTAATAATGGCACAAATTGCTGAAAGTCTTATTCAGAAATAGATCATTTTTATGGTTGTTATAAATTATGAGATTGATATTTCATCGAGAAATTATATTATATATATGTTTTATGTATTTTCAAAGTGTATCTTTAGCAAAATTCCTCTGGAAACAGTCTCTCTATCTCTATGAGAAAGAGATAAAATTTGTGTACATTTTACCCTATATATTGTTGTTGTTGTTATCTATAGTGAAATTCCGAGATTCATTATTGGTTGTACTTGATATATTGAGAGGATTTTGTCCATATACATAGATAATTCCTGTCACGATGCATTTTTTGATGATAAGTTAGAATTCTCATGGAGAATAGACTAATATACGAGATTATACTGAACAATACATTTGTCAGTCAGACACCTAAAGTGGTGGTGATCCCCTACTTTAATACGAATGATTAATTGGACATTTTTCATCGAGAAATTACATTATATATATGTTTTTTGTATTTTCAAAGTGTATCTTTTGCGAAATTCCTCTGGAGATAGTCTCTCTATCTCTATGAGGTAGTGGTAAGGTTTGTGAACATTTTACCCTCTCCAGACCCCACATGTGAAATTCCACTGGATATGTTGTTGTTATCTATAGTGAAATTCCGAGATTCATTATTGGTTGTACTTGATACATGGAGAAGATTTTGTCCATATACATAGATAATTCTTGACGCGATGCATTTTTTGACGATAAGTTAGAATTCTCATGGAGAATAAACGAATATACGAGATTATACTAACCAGTACATTTGTCAGAAGAATCTTCATTATCCTGATTGCACATTTAAAAGAAGAAAAAGGTTTAATTAGTACAAAAAAGATGAGAATTTTCAAGTATGCTCATAGATCATCTCAATACTCTATTATCAAAAACAACATTTACAATTATATTTGATCAAGTTTCAAGTCAAGATTGCTTTAATGTTGATAATGCATCTTTTGTTGCTGCAGATATCACAGCATCTGAAGCATTTGGCAAATAATAGTACTTCCCTGGGGAACCAACAGTTTGTCAGATATAACAGCATTTGGAAAAATTACATGAAACAAAACTAGTAGACAACGAACAAACCTTGAGCTACTCTCGCGATTTCTTTGGCAAAACCTGTGGAAACAAACTTGTTTTCTGTATCTATGACAAGGAGAGACATTCCTGCTTTGTATATTTTACCAGCCACCTCGAGGATTTCGTCCTACAAAAGCATTGCATTAAACCTTCAAAAAGTAGTGATGCTCGAGAAAGTTTGACGACTTGTTCCTCTTAAAGAAAGGCGGATGTAGCATAGTTTTCAATTGAATGCAACATCACAAACCATCAATGTAATAACTATGCTACAGTCTCAAACAAGTCAGATGGGGTCAGTTATGTGAATCTTCATTGGCCATGTGACACAAGTCATTTATCTTGTGTCGAACACTGAGGCATAGGTGTAACTTGAAGTAGGTAAGTAATTGTATTTCAAGTAGGGTACCAAGGAATTTAAAGAATGTCAATTTGGTTATTTACCTTCAGCTCTTGAGCAGAAGGCCTGGGTACATCAGAAGATTCAGCTTCAGGATCATTGGATCTCTTAAGAGATATGTTAGCTCTACCATCCGTAATTGCAACAATCATGATACGTCCAACATCACCACTCTTTTCTGCATTCATCCCAACTCTAACTGCCTGAAAAAAGTTAGCTAAAGCAATCACATAACAGAAATCATCAAAATTAGAAAATTCCTTTAGCCAAAACTGCAGTAATCTTGATGTTAGTTAGAAACAAAAGGTAGAAAGCAAGAATTTGACTTTCTGTGCAAACGAGCAAAGTTGATTGTTTGACCTGTAATTCATGTAACCATGTTTAAAACGAGTGTTTTGCCAGTCATGGACGAGGCTATATATGTTGACACCTCGATACCCCAAGCAATTGGGAAGCCTTGTGCAGTGTTTGTTATAGGAGTTACTTTCCACCACATACAAAGTTGACTCTCTAGAATTGATAGTCCAAGACAGGGAAAGGCTATCAGTTATTGAACGCTATTTATGAGTTTTTTTACAGTATGAGCAACAAAAAGTTTAAGATTTTTAATAAGAACTTGGTATGTAGGATTTCACTAGACCAATATTTTAGCTACTTCTTAGTCTTCGATATCTAGTGCAGAATAATAACTTAAGTCTAGACAAAAGTTCATGGATGAAACACTTCAAGCAACAAAGAGAACACATGACACCATATAATATTTACGGAACTTGGAAATAAAACAGGGAATACATTCTCATTACACCATATAATACTGATTATTATAGAGAAAGTTCGTTAATTTTTAGTATCTAGAAAGGTTGGAGACCTATGTAGAGAGGCGTCAAGACCAAATTTGAAAAATGTTTCCATAACTAATTACTCCTAGGACACTGTCTTCAATAGCATTGGCAAGAGAAGCATTTCTTGTTTACATTTGAAGTCAAATTGAAGGTAGAAGTACTTCATCATTACTACCAAGACTTACAAAATTATAGAACCTAGAGGGAAGGTCATCATTTGAGAAACTACGAGGGATACTAATCCAATTCTAAACGTAATTTTCTTCTTAAGTTTTCAAATTTTACTTAAAGTGTACTTAATTTAAGCTTATCTGTGTTTGTCTAGTCAACCAAGATCATCTGAGTGGGGCCTTTTCTTCTAAATAATGGAAATAAACATGAGTGTAAACCAACGAAATTGCAATCACACATTCACCAGACTAAATAAAACTGATGAAGAAGTCTGATATCATCCGCAGTACTAGAAACCCTAGACCCTTTCCCCGAGAAATAAATTAATACTTTCTACTCGAGCTCCATCATAGACTACTTATATTCCAAGACAACAAGAAAGGAGGGGTTCTGATCCAATTACATACCGTTGTAAGCCCATGAGCAAGGGGAGAACCCCCACCACAGGGAAGTTTTTCAAGACGATTTCTTGCCATCGATATTGACCTAGAAGGTGGCAACAAAACTTCAGCAGCATCTCCTCGGAAGGGAATGATACAGACCTGTACAAAGTTTATCATTAAAAATAATCAGAAATTTCCTATGGCCTCCCCAGGTAATCCATGCCCAGGAGACAAGCTCATAGTTAGATACCATCAGCTGGAAATTAACCAATAAGGAAAAGAAAGAGATTGAGAAAAGGATTAAATCAATGGACTGTAGTCACAAAGAATCTAAAACGGAGAATGGTTGACAAGTAGATGATTAGAGGAACTTTTACTTAGTTCAGAGAAAAAAAGCAACCACTTCATGCGTACACAGCAAGTGCATATCTGGAAAAATCACTACATGGCAAGAGCAAGAGATTTACTTTAGTACTATAGTCTTTTACAAGCTGGCTATTTCAGATCACTCACTAGCTGTTTTCCATCTTAATAACATTCCTTTACTCTTCTGATTTGCAAGTGAACTAGAAAATCAAGGACGTATCTGCTGACTAAATTATTCAGGGCTCAGACCTGTTATGAAGTAATAAAGAAATGCTTAACTAATTTTTCCGTCCATGATCCAACTAAGATTCTCTCTCTCTTTGTTCCCCATTCTCACTTCAACGTATCTTAGTTTTCTCTATTTCTCTCCTTTTCACCTGTAATGATTGAATAATTTACTATATTAGAACCCGAGTCTAAGATAACAATTTCACGTATAATGAAGCAGATACTTTGGCTGCAGTGGACAGAGGGAATTTTAGGAAGGAATATGACAGTAGTAAAATTTGGGGCAAATATCACATTCAGTGTCAAGAGTATACAGTACACTATTAGGACTGAAAGTTGACCTGATCTCTGCTTGTATAACTCTCTGCAAGTAGCTTAAGTGCTGCTCCTTTGGCATTCTGCATTCTATTCAATGCCATGCTCCCACTAGCATCAACTACGAATATCACCTGAAAGACGTAAATCATCGAGAGCAAGATTTAGTCAATGCTTTGTCTACATGGTTATTTCCTTCAGTATAAATCTCAAATATCATAACTATGGTTCTCGATATACTAGTTACTCATTCACCACAAAGCTGCTATCAAATATTGAATTTTATATTACAGCTAAGCTAACAAAGGCTAGCTTCTATCCACACTGTGATCAAAGTTTTCTAGATGTGCAAGTTTTAATGAACAATATCAAAGTCATAACCATGATTCTCAATGTATATTTTCTAATTTACCACAAATTTATCAAATAGTAAACCTTAGGAATCAATCAGGATAGTATAGGCAAGTTTTAAGAAGCCAATTTGAATAGAAGCTTCTGTCCATATAGTGATTGAAGTTTTCAAGATCTACAAATTTCAATGGACAATATCCATCATGCCAATCTCTTGCTTCATTTTCATGATATCAGATGAAAGAACAGATGAAGACTTTAAGGAGGCAATCAAAAAAAAGAAAAAAAAAATTAACTTTACCAGAGCTCCTGCTTTACGTGCCATTCTTTTTGCTCTCATGTCAGTTTTCTCTACATAAACCTTCCGAGTTTTTTGGACATCATTTGCTCTTCGTAACTTCTGATATGGTGCAGCAGCTCTTAGAGTTGCATCCACTGCCAATCTCTTCACGGGGCCCTGTCAAGGTACATCCTTGTTAGAAGAGATGACCAAACACTAGTTTTATATATGATAAATCATTTGTTGTTTACTGTAACCGTTAATTTGATCAATTCTTCAAGGGAAATCAATAACCTAATGAGACTAATGTCATAATAAAGGGAAAAACAGTAACCTTTGGAAGCATTGGCTTTATATATCGACCTCTATCTTCAGAGAAGATGACATTCTTTGCCCGTCCAGCTTTTCCTTTGCGCCTTTGTGCTTGTTGTGCAAAGAAGAGAAGTTTTTCGTCCACTAAACCACCTTCAGCATCGAAAATGAACTCATCAGGTACTTGATCCTGTTGCTGCTCATTTTCCTCATCTTTCTCATCCTGTTAACAAATTAAATAGTCTGGTCAAAGAAATCAATTATCCCCCTTCCGTCCCCTCCCAGCATCTTGTTGGTTGGGGCAGAAAGGTGCAAGTAGGTAATGAATCTCCACCCAGCCACACAGACACACACACACACACACACACAGCCGAGAGAAACATTTCTTGCCAACAAACCTCTTGATCTTCTTCTTCATCTTTTTCTTCTTCGTCATTCTGCTCTTCTGAAGAATCTTGATTTTGGGGAGGAGGAGGGGGAGGAGGTGGTGGCTGGTTTTGCTGGTCTGGTGGATTTTCCATGATACTTGAACGTGGAAGGATGACCAGCTCTACCTGCATCACTGGATTTATTAGAATAATGCTGAATCACTTGCCAAGGAAAATGTCTTCTGGCTAACAGATGAAACCTTGCTGAGAAGCATGATGTGGAAGCAAAGCTGCCTGAGGGTAAGGAATATTAGTTTACAAATTGAAATGAGATGGGATGATTATTGTCAAATAGCTTCAGCCAGGAAACATGTTAAAACATTGGTTCCACTATGTCATCTATTCAGCTACCTTAATTTCACAACTAATTAACGGAAGGGAGAGGGTCTCATCCAATCTGCTATTTAACACTGATGGTCCCAGATGACATGAGGTTATGAAATAAATCAAGTAACAAAAAAGTTATTACAACAATCCAACTCCTTTGCAAATACTGAAAACACATCATATTAAAGTGTGCACTGTTGATGAAGAAATTTGAACATAACACAGCTTTATACATTGAACCCTTTCAGAACTACAAGAAGGTCACAGTGAACTCAAGGAAATCATGTTACTAACTTCCTCATGATTTTACATGCAGCTTCAAGGAACTTCTTTTTCCAAAAGAATCTTGTATCTCTACCAGAATCAACGCCATGAGCCCCATCGACTAAATAGTACAGCAACAATAAGCTCTGCTCTTGAGAATAAGGATATGGATAATTTATGTACCAGAGAGTAATATCATCAACTGAAGCCCTCAAAATCAAAATGACAAAAAACAAGACCTCTAGAAGGAAGGGAGAAATCAACAAGGTCAACTGCTTCACTTTTTTCTTAATTTCAAAAAAGAAAATTAATTAATAATTATTAGTAGCTAATAAACATTATGTTATGTTCTCCAAATAGCACCGGATTAAGGACGAGAAACACCAAGAGACAGACAGAGAACTGAACAAGCATCTCTGTGCGAAGTTTTTGCCAAGGATTAGTGTGCGAAGCCAGATATACGATATTACAATACGGACAACAAGAATTGATCAAAACAATACTGTACCATGATACTGCATCCAATGAATAAAATAATGAATGGTTGTTGTTTAACAGTGTTGTCAAATGCGCGCTTAAGCCCTGAAGCGACGGTCAAAACGCGTTGAGCACTTTGCGTGCTTAATGTGCACTTCAATGTCGTCATCAAGGTTCTAAAACATACTTTTCCTTGCCTTCCTCTTCTAAAGAAGCAACACTAAACAATTGATATTTTACTTTATTGTAATTTTTTTCAATTTCTTTGTTCATATATTTGTCATTCATGCTAAAATTATTAGTCTTGGATCAAAACCTATATGATTGTATTTTTTTCTCCCACCTTTTCTCATTAATACCCATGCTTTGTTTGAGCTTAAAGACCCTAAGAACCTTAGAGCTTTTTTGCACTTTTTGCTTTTGATAAAAGTTTGAGAATACGGTTAAGGAAACACCAAACCAGCAAATACTTACAGATTTTTTCAGGTCATCAACATTTACTCTCTCACGTCCATCGATGGCAGCTAAGCATTTGGCTACACGAGCAGCATATAGTTCAGCTCGGTGCCCCTGGTATACAAAAAATGGATAATTGAATAATTACGTATGCATGTTAGAAGCAGCATAAAGAAAAGCACTAAAGAAGCAGTGATATTAAATGAAATAGCCCTATCATATTCTGTTCTGACTTCAAGTCAATAAAGTCATTGTCAAATATAAGGTAGCATCTTTAATCAGTCTTGAGATAGTGTGAATCGAGATCAGGTGCAGTTATAACTTCTGCATGGAAAATTCGAATTTGTTGCATACTATAGTTTTTCTAATATTAGAGTTTATGCCCTATTCTTCTAGGACTTTGAAGAACTCTCTCAGCTTTAGATGTCAGCAATAGAAGTTTTTCTGTGTACAATGGATTACTTTGATCTAATGAAAGCTATTCCCAAGACTTAAACTTCAGTGTGGAGCACTTCAACAGCAATTGAGGAGGATTTCCATATTAAATACCTGACATCCACCACGGACGGCCTCCATGACTAGGTATTTTAGTTGATCTCTACTGATTGTGACATCCTTTAGATACTCCCTTGCCAAAATTATCTGCACAAGAGCTATCAGACCATTGGTTGACATAGGGCAAGTAAAGTAAGAAAAAGCACATGAGCAATATTATCAATTCATCAATCAAGAAAAATGGCAGGTAATAGAAGTTTACAGAGCTCTTATAGGAATTTATGCATGGATAAAATGTTCTACCCTAAATGTTAGAGAGTGTAATGAAATAATTCCCTCAATATAGCATGATGTATTGAAACAACTTTTTTGGATTCTTGGTATCAATTGAGAAGCTTGCATAAATTGCACCAAGTTAGCATTGGTTTCTGGCATCCAAGATCCTGCTTAATGGCTTAGAAATCGAAAGAGGTATTCCAAGGGGTAAGACTGAAAAAAGGGAGCAGAAGGAAAGTACATCAAGATAGAGAAAGACACTTTCAAAAGAAAGCGTTTTCATATACTGGGATTGAGCTGGGTGGTTTATCTCCAGCGAGGAGGTAAGAAGATAATGGTGGACATAAAAACAACAGGAAAGAATTCTGGTTACGACAGAAGGATGTACCAAAAAGTTTTTATAAAACATCTTTAGGTAAGGGTAGGTCTGTCACCAGGTTTCATGGACAAAACAAATGAGAGTTGGTAGGGAAAGACAGAGGAATTTGTTCAGGTAGATAAAGATCAGTGACAAAGACAAGCATAGCAAGAAATGGTGCTGTGTTCTAGCATCTACTTATCATAATCTTCCAAAGCCACTTGATGGTCAATACCTAGGGTGCATGTTTTCTTTTCAGCACAAAATACCTGTGTTTTTCCATTGTCCGTTTCTTCATCCACCATTTTGAAAACTTCGTTGCTACACTCCTGAAAACGTGTTGCTATGTCTACAGCTGCAACACGATCTTCAAAACTCATTGGAAGATCTGCACTGCAGTAGAGTTCTATGCTTATTAATTGAAGAATACTAGTGAACCTCTAATGGCAGGTGAAATAGGAAAAGAAGCATAAGGATCATATGCACCTTAGAATTGCCAGTAACCAGAAATAAGAGTTCATTAGATTGAAACAAAATGAAAAAGCTAAAAGTATTAGGTTCAAGTATATTAATACCTAGCCATTGGATTATTTACCAAACATAGATGTGTCCTGGAAAGGTTAAGGTTTTTCATAGTTATATGAAAGATATTTTGTACCTTAAATTAATTGCAATACGGTCCAGTAGATGTTCACGAACCGCACCCTCTTCAGGGTTATATGTAGCAATCAGTAGTGGTTTGCATGGATGGCGGAAGCTGATTCCCTCTCTTTCTACAGTATTGACTCCCTCAGTCAATACATTAAGAAGTAGGTTACTTATACCTTCATCTAACAGATTGATCTCATCAACATATAAGACTCCTCGATGAGCTTCTGCAAGGAGGCCTGGTTGAAAGACAGTGGTTCCAGATTTCACGGACTCCTCAACATCAACAGACCCAATCAATCTATCTTCTGTGACACCAAGCGGGATCTAAAATACAAATATATGAAGGAAAATGTAAGACATAAAAGAACCCTCCCTACGTTGGAAAAGTATCTAGTGCAAAATTACCTGAACAAATGGAGATTTAACTATCTGAGTCTTGATATTGCCATCAGAGTCATATTTTACTCTGTCAGCTAGCCCGTCTTCCCACCTGAAGGCTATCAAATATATTTACTGTTCTCCAAGCAAATAAAAGCAAAGACAGTTCTAAGCATAAAAAGCTTGAAATAATCTGGACATCCAAAGTTTATCCATAGGAATTGTGGTGTGTAGAGAAACATTATTGAGCTAGGGTACAAGAAATAGCAGCTATTGAACAGCAGGTTTCAACTTAAATGATATCCAAAAAAAAGGATTCCAATGTTAAGGTTGAATATAGATGCAAGCCACAAGGCTAAAGCAATCCTGCTCCAAACACAAACTCACCAACTCCTCTTCATGTAAGAACATTCCTTTAGAAAAACAACTTTGAGAAAGCAAAACAACTTGGCATACAAGCTAATAGCATATGTAAAAACTAACTTTCAAGAGCCATGTCCTGAATTTCTCTTAAATTCTCTTTTACTTCTAATGTAGTTCTAGGCTCTATGTCATTGCTTTTAAATGCTATCTACAATACATAATTAATTAAAATTCAGTAAGCTTACTCTTCGGGACAGTTCGGATCAGCATTTGCCATAGAACCTACAACTACTTCAATTGGTGGCAGAATAGCATGCAACCCACGTGCCATTACAGTTTTAGCTGTTCCACGCTTCCCACATATTGCAATTCCTCCTATCTCACGGTCAACAGCCCCAAGTAAAAGAGCAGTTTTAATAGCATCCTGCATAAAGTTGGTTCCAGAATAGACATATTGATGAAAAACTAAGTAGCCAATAAAATTAGCATTTTATATTCCTCTAGAACATGTACAAGGAAACTATTATGCATTTAAACATTAAAAAAACATTGGATACAAAGTCAAATTGCAAAGTGCAAAGCATAAAAAGTTTACACCTTCCATAGGCTACAGCACATTAATATGTATGGAAAGCATAAAAGTGGAACTTGTGAGAAATATTGGAGAAGAATATTATTGAATTGTGTTCTACATTATTACATTGAGACCCTATTTATAGATACTATATT
>JBCEWC010019538.1:0-11370 GCA_038996855.1 Solanum aculeatissimum
TGATAAGCTATTAGATGGGCTACTCTTATTGCATTGACAAGATAAGATCATGATAAGTTTTGCAAGGTTTTGATAAGCTTTTGACTCAAGCATGAAGATGATTTGAACTATGGTTCCATTTTGACTAAGTATGCATGTTTTGTAAGCAAGTATAAGTTTCCGAATTTAAATGATGCATGTACTTATATGTATTCTTGTGGGATGAGCTTAGAACCGAGGGATTGAAGTCAGGGTGGGCTTTCACAGAGTCTATACTCCTTTCCGTCAAACCATGTGCCACCATGGGTTAATTCCCTTTATAGGGAACTCTGTTATGTTTCCCCTCATTTAAAGGTGTTAGGGTACTATTTGCCAAGTAGTACCGGGTTCGGGTTGTAGCGCGTCCGAATTTTTTGGTCATTGTCGGTTGAGGTACATCCCCTCTATATATATGATCTTAGGTTTGCATCTCATGCATCATGGAATGGCATATAGTTATATTACTCTTTGGCTACGTGCATTCCCTTCGTATTACTTGTCCCCTTGAGATGTTGTAGGTCATACTATACTTGTCATATGCATAGCATGCCCGCAATACTTAGTGTTTAATTGTGCTAACCCATATTCTTTTCTACATGTTCTAACCATGTAGGGGATGAGGGTGATTAATACATTCTCCCGGACGACGCTTGATTCTCTATTGAAGAATTGTAGTGGTGAGCCCTATTGTTCAAGTGCAATAGCCACCATCTATCTACCTTTATTTTTCTGTATTTACTTTCCTTGACTTGAGGGTGAGCCTCAAGCTTGTCGAGGCCCCGCTCTTCTATGTAGAGGCGTGTTTGGACAAATCTTACTCTTATACATTTGACTTGTATGTTGGATATTTGGCTATGTAATATGATGCTATTTCCAGTTGATTTGTGATTATGTTCTCATGTTATGGTAATGGCTTATGTTTCCATTTTATTATTATGACTTGTATGTTAAGCATGATGTATGACTATGTGCTATGTGCAAGTATGCTTATCCCTTTCCCGTATTGTCCCCATGGCTTGAGTCCCAAGTCTCTAAATCCCTAGAACTTATGTGCTACATACTTTAGCTTCCGCATTTCTGAATCGATGATTAGTGTAATGATGCTATGATGGCTTGATCGAGGCCCTTCGGGACCTCTTTAGCCATGTCACATCTAGGCCCCCTATCCGGGTCATGACACTTATGCATACTTAAGAAAGGTCTAACATGTTTCATAGTCATGCTTCATGGGCTAAAAAGCCAAACAAACTTTCATGTCAAACTTCATGCATAAGAGTGGCTCCATACTTGTCAAGAGAATTTACAAAATTTCAAAGTGGATTGAAGAGTGTTTTTATTTTTTATCCATCAATAAAATAGTGCAAACACCAAAACAGCCTAATAGTATATTTAATAACAAAACCAACATTCCTCAAAACTCTTTAATACTAGGAACATTACAATTTTATCAAAATCGGATTCAATCTATGCTCAGAACCTAAGATTAGTGAAGAACCAACGATTTTTATCAGTCTTTAACCTCTCCTCAAGCCTAGCCTTGGTCTCCTTAGAAGCAATAACCTTCTTGTCACGATACTGAAGAATGTCTGCATTGACAACATACTTCAGATCCACATCGAGTGTGTAACGAGTTGGCATGATATAGTTGTAGTTCACGAGCTTGATAAAAGCCTAGACGCGAGATTTCTTCGCCGAGTCCTTGCGGATTACCTTCTTCAAGTACTTGGAGATACCTACAACCAAACAATGGCCATATGGCCTGTCCCTTGTTCCCTCATCAAATGCCCTTACGATCACAACTTTCCGGCCGACATATTAGCCCTGAAGAATAATAACAGCTTTGTTTGGCTTCAAAAACTTCACCATCTTCGCCGCCGCTGGTTATCTCTCTCTCTCTCACTCTCTCTCCTTGCTGGATAATTGAAGAGTGTTAGAATGGATGAAAATGGTTTAGGGTTAGATTTAGGTGGTATAAGGGACCTTAAAAAGCCAAAAAAGGGGCATAGGATCTAATTAAATTATGAATTAACCATTAATGAAATGGACTAATTAATTGAAACAAGGTCTCACAGAAGGGCTACAGTGCCTGTGAACTGGTACATGGTCCGTGTACTGGACCGTCTGACTTGCCTTGTCCTCGTCTTCAGATTGAACTCTCGGGGGACTTTCTTGAACACTTCACGGAGGGACTCATGGACCATGTGGCTGCACACAGACCGTGTACTGGTCCGTGGAGCCACACTTGGCCCGGAGTCCATCCCCAAAAGCTAGAAAACTTTCTGCCCTACTCGACGGAACCCCTCACGGGCCATGAAGTAGCTCACGGACCATGGGGTGGTCCGTGAGACTTTCCTTTGTCCATGCCTTGGGTCCTGGCCACCAAAGACTCACTGGATAATAATATTAGCACCCCCATGAACCGTGGACCCACACGGTCCGTGGTCCAGCCCTTAATCCATTTCCAGAACCTCGTTTCCAACATCCTTCAAATTATGGGCAGTCTCACTGTTTTGGCCATAATTTCTCATACGAACTCCGAATTGAGTGAAAACAGTTGCGTTGCGAAGATAACTCAAAGAGATTCAATTTGATATATAGCATCCCATATAGTTCATCCCGTACTAGGAGTTATGATCTTTCAAAGTACACTCTCCCAACTAGCCTTGCTATGTCACCAACCAGTCCATTTTGAATTCGGCCACTTAAATACCACACATGGATACCAAAATTCAACCATGATTAGTCCAACATTACCCAAGACCAACCATAAAAAATTTTGACAAATTTTGGGTCGTTATATTTTCCCCTCATCCACATGCGACATACTCCTCCTAGATAGCCTACTAAGGGCATCCTCCATGACATTCGCTTTGCCAGGATGACAAAGGACACTCATCTGATAATCCTTGAGAAGTTCCAACCATCTCATTTGTCTCAAGTTAAGATCCCTTTGGGTGAACACATATTGCAAACTCTTGTGATCAGTGAAGACATCAACGTGAACCCCATACAAATAATGTCTCTAAATCTTTAAAGCAAACACCACCTCCACAAACTCGAGATCATGAGTTGGATAATTTATCTCATGCACCTTCAACTTTCGGGATGCATAAGCGATCATCTTACCATGTTGCATAAGTACACATCCCGACCCAATCCATGAAGCATCATAATACACCACAAATCCATCTAACCCATTGGGAAAGGTTAAAAATAGGAGCCCATGAGAGTCGATCCTTCTAGGCCTGAAAACTATTCTCACACTCACTTGACCACACAAACTTAGCCTTCTTCTGAGTCAGCTTAGTCAACGGGGGTGCAATGGAAGAAAACCCTTTGACAAATCTCCGATAGTAACTGGCCAAGCCAAGGAAACATCGAATATCCAAATGAGTCAATGGTCTAGGCCAGTCCTTCACTGCTTCGGTATTCTTAGGATCAACTTTAATACCATAACATGACACCACATGGCCAAGAAATGCAACCTTTTCCAAACAAAACTCACACTTGCTAAACTTGGTGAACAACTATTTCTCCCTCAAGATTTGAAGTGCCAACCTCAAGTGATGCATATGCTCCCCCTCACTCTTGAAGTAAATCAGGATATCATCAATGAACACCACCATAAAATTATTGAGGAATTGATTGAATACCCGATTCATAAGATCCATAAACACCGTCGGAGATTTGGTCAAACCAAACGACATCACCACAAATTCAAAGTGCATATAACGAGTTTGGAAAGCTGTCTTAGGAATATCACACTCCCTTACATTAAACTGATGGTAACCCGAACAAAGTTCTATTTTGGAGAAACAAGTATCTCCTTGGAGTTGATAAAAAAAGTCATCAATTTTGGGTAATGGGTACCTATTCTTGATGGTCACCTTATTCAACTGTCGGTAGTCAATACACATTCGGAGTGAACCATCCTTCTTCCTCACAAACAATATGGGATTACCCAAGGTGCAATACTTAGCCTAAGATAACCCTTGTCTAAAAAATCTTTCAACTGATCCTTCAACTCCTTTAGCTCGGCCAGATCCATACGGTAAGGAGGAACATAAATAGGTTGAGTATCCAAAAGGAGATCTATGCCAAAATACACTTCTCTATTGAGAGGAATACTGGGCAAGTCTTTGGGAAACACATCGGAAAATTCATTAACCACTAATATTGATTCAAGTGTAGGTGACTCACCCTCCACGTCTCTAACCCTTACAATATGATAGATGCACCCCTTGCAAATCATTCTTCTAAATTTAAGTTAAGAAATAAACCAACCCTTAACCACGAAATCACTACCCTTCCATTCCAATACAGGCTCATTAGGAACTTAGAATTTAAATTGCCTAATTCTACAATCAACTGATGTATAAAACCAATCCATCCGAAGAATAACATCAAAGTCAAATATCTCTAGCTCTACGAGATCACCAGGGAAAACTTTATTCAAAAATGAAACAGGATAACCCTGATACACTTTCTAGGTAATGATAGAATTACCCACGGGGGTATACACTGAATAAGGTTCCCTTAGAGTTTCAGGACTCAAACCAAATTTAACAGCCAACAGAGGAGTTACAAAAGATAAATTTGCACCAGGATCAAGTAAACCATAACCATCAAAATTAAAAACTTTTAACATACCAGTCACAACGTTCGGAGCCTCATCAACCTGTTACCAAGCATGAAGAGCATAGAACCTATTATTCCTGGGAGCACCATAAACCTTGGACTTCGGCTGCCCTTTACTACCTGGAGCCACTTGATCTCTCTTGATGTTCTTTGGATAGTTAGAAATCTTGTAATTCATACTTCCACACCCATAACAAGCACTCGAAGCCTTCTTAAACTCACCCAAATGGTTTCCCCCACACGAGACACAACGAGGGGCTCATGGACCACCCCTAACGTATGCCTTAGGAGGAGGCATCCTTTGGTTAGAAAACTTTATATTTGAACCTTGGCCTTGTTGGAATCGACCAAATCCTCCACCACACTTAGAGTTAGAGAACCCGCGATCCAACTGGGTTCCTCAATCTGTTCGACATAAGTCATAAGCCTAGAGTTGTCCATATCCCGAATACGCATGGCGGCATGACACTCTTCCACAACCAAATCATAGGTACCAAAAATGAATTTATGCATCCTTGCACGGGAATCCACCACTAACGTGGGAGCATACTTTGAAAGCTTGGTGGACTTGAGGCAATGATCCCTCATATATATGCTACCTTGCTGGAGATTGATAAATTCAGTCATCTTGGCTTCCCAAAGATCAAGGGGAAAGAAACGGTCCAGAAAGATATCTTGAAATCTTCCCAACCAACCTTAACAACTTCAATTTTATCCACCAATCCCTGATTGTACGACATTTAATCTATATCCTTCAACTGATACGCAGCCAACTCAGGTTTTACTCAGAATTGACACCCATAATAGTTAGCACTTCGGTGAGCTCGTTAATGAACTCTTGGGAATCCTCATCAACCTTCGAACCAAAGAATTTCAAAGGGTTCATCAAGGTGAAGTCTCTCACCTTAGAAGTGTGAGTGCCACCATTCGTGGGATTTTTTGGCTGGGCTTTATTAGCCACCACTTGAGCCAACATAGACACAAAATTCCAAAAATTTAGCGTGAGGCACTTATTTCACCACATGCTCATGAGGAGCTTGTTCCTCATTATCAGGAGCCTGTCTGGGAAGGGGAGCTCTTTTGGGAGTGTAACGACCGAAACATTTTTGAAAACTTCTTATGGGTGGTCTTGTATGATTTTATACTGGTCACGGTTGAATTTTTGTAGCAACGGGGTGAGTTTAAGTGGCCGAATGCAAAACAGATCATTTGGTGGCCTAGAGAGACCGTTTGGGCAGTGTACTTTGAAGAGACATAACTTTTGATCCGGATAGACCCGTGTGTTCTACTAAATATGACATTGAATCTCTTTGCGTTATCCTCGTAACGCAACTAGTTTCACTCGATTCAGAGTTCGTATGAGAATGTTACGACGAAAATAGTGTGACTACCTCAAATTCAGAAGACGTTGGGAATAGGCCTTGGAAATGGCCCAAGGAGAGGACCACAGACTGTATGTGGGTCCATGGTCTGTGTGGGGTTCCTTTCCTTGTTCTAGTGTGTTCAGGATGGCCTGTACCTAACCCACGGACCACCCCACGGTCCGTGAGACCTCAAACGGTCTGTTTGGGGAGGCAGTGACTTGATCTTGATTTGGAAGTGGTTCTTGGTAAAAGTGTGGATCCACGGACCAGTACACGGTCCATGTGAAGCCACACAGCCCGTGAACCCCCTTCGTGAAGTGTTCCATAAAGTCCCCCGATAGTTCGTGTTGAAATTTGGCTATGGCATGGCACACGACCACTTGTACGAACAGTGAACCAATAGACTTCAACTGTAGCTCCTCTGTGAAGCACTGTGTGGTAGTTAAATGTCCATTTTATTAATGCTATTTTCATTATTTAATTAATCACTAGACCCCTTCTAGGCATCCTTAGGTCCACTAAACCCCCTTAACATAACCGTAACCCCTTTTCATCCATTCTAGGGCTTCTCATTACTCTTTGAAAAATTCTAAATTATCTTGACCTCCATTGTTGAATCTTGACTAAATTTGGGGAAGACAACCTTTGCTTGATTGATTTTGCAATCCTTTGGTCTATTGAAGGTATGTGGGTTTTGATTCAAGGATCCTCTTTCATCCTTGAAGACCTAAGAACCCTCGTCATTAAATTTGGTTTTTAAGTTTTCAATTAAGGTTAGGTTCACTAGATTTTAAAGTAAATAATTGATTCGAATTATGTGCTATAGATTTTAGGTGATTTAATGTTGTTTTGAGTTGGAATTTCATGAAAGATTAATGGTTTGATTTTAATCAAGTCGCGCATGTTCTTATACTCTTGATTTATGCATGGGTATTGTCCAAATGAGGTTTTAAAGGTAGATTTGACTTGAATTTCTCATGAACTACTCTTGAATTGAATGTAAAGTTTGTATTCCATTACCCATGGAATTTCATATTATCCCTCATGGCATTGCATGCATGATTCATGTTTTATGATGAATATTTTTATGTGGGCTAAGTCCCTAACATGTTTTTGTCTATGATTTTGAACAAGTATGGGTTAAGGCTAAGTTGTGATCACACTAAGTCTATGATATGATATGATATGGATCTTTTAGCAACATGGCTGCTTGCACCAACATGATATGATATGATATGAATGAAGCTACTCTTATGCATGAAGTATGACATGAAGGTTGGTTTGGATTTTTAGCCCATGATGCATTACTATGAACTATGTTTAACTCTTGTTAAGTATGCATGATAGACATGAAAGTATGTTTGGATTTTAAGCTCAAGTATGCATGGTTTGAAGTTCAAGTGTCAAGCTTCCGTTTAAAAGGATGTATAACTATATATACATATTCTTGTGGGGTGATGACTTAGTATCGAGAAGGATTGGAGTTGTAAGTGGGCTATCCCCAAGGGTCCCACTCCTTTCTCGAAACTATGGGCCTACATAGGTTACCACCAAAATGACCGGGTCATAAGGTATGCCTTGATATGATATTCTATGATATGTTATGACATGCTATGAATGTAAACCCTTTCGAAATGATCGATTTATAAGCAATGTGTCCATCACACCGAAATGACCAGGTCGTAAGGTGTGGTGAAGATTACCTTTGGCAAGTAGTCTTCTCCGATCCAATGGTAGGTCACATTGGGCAAGGTCATGTTGTAGCTCACATGAACTTTTGATGTCGGTTATGTTTCCATCCCCTCTATACTATGCATTATGGCATTTCATGCATCATGACTTTCATGACATATTGATATATGGTTCCTTCTTATATTCACTTCTATATATGTGCCCTTGCCTTGTAGGTTGCTATAGGCTCATGTGCATGTGCCTTTGCATGACCGCATACTTAGTTCTTTATTGTGCTAACCTATACTCTTGTCTACATTCTCTAACCATGTAGGTGTCGGAGACGACTTCTACATTCCACCACATGACGTGTGATTACTCTTGAAGACTTGTACTAGTGGTGAGCTTTTTTGTTCAAGGGCAATAGCCACCTTCTATCCACCTAGTTTTATTGTGTCATTTACTTCATTTATGTATTGAGGGTGGTCCTCAAACAATGTCGCGGCCCTATTTTATCTATGTAGAGGCTTGTTGGATACATCTAAATTCTTGTACGTTGACTTGATATGTTGAATATTATGCTTATGGAAGTTATGCTTATTAGCCTTGATTATGAGAATTATTATCGATTATTCTTATGACTTATATGTTGGGAATTATGATTGACTATGTGTTTATGTGGAAAGTCCCATAATCCCAGTGTGCCACCATAATGAATCCCACCTACCCGTTCCCTTAAGGATAATTTCTATGTGTTACATGAATTCATACTTATCCCATTCTTGACAACATCCCCATAGTTTGAGTCCAAGGCCCTGATTCCCTTAGAGCTTATGTGTTATGTGTTTAGCTTTCGCACTTCCGAACCAATGATATGTGTAATGATGCTATGAAGGCTTGATCGAGGACTTTTGGGTTCCCCTTCGCCATGTCACATCTATGCCCCTATCTGGGTCACGACAAAGATGGTATCAAAGCCCTAGGTTTATAAATGGTCCTCGGAGTCCCATATGCCGTGTCAAGTCTTATTCATGGGTGTGTTGTGCACCATACCTATGAATGAGAGGCTATGACGATATTTTAGGAATTATCTCATTTCACTTCTTCCTTATGTCGTGCCATGAGATCTTACAATGTTTCTTTCTAAACTTTTGTATGTTTGTCGCTCTTTCAGAAAATGCCTCCAAGAAGAGCTCCCCTTCCCTGTCAGGCTTCCGAAGTTGAGGAACTAGCTCCTCGGGCACCGATTGAGAAACAGGTGTCCCATGCTGAGTTCAGGAATGTTGTCTCTATGTTGGCCCAAGCTGTGACCAACCAAGATAGACCGGTCAACCCGGTCAATGTCACTACTCTGGCCTCAAGGGTGAGGGACTTCACTCGTATGAACCCTACGGAATTTTATGGTTTTAAGGCCGATAAGGATGCCCAAGAGTTTGTGGATGAACTCACAAAAGTGTTGTCGATTATAGGAGTTAGTTCGGAGGAAATGGTGGAGTTGGCGGCTTATCAATTCAAGGACGTGGCACAAGTATGGTATAATCAATGGCTTGTGGAGAGGGTGACGGATGTAAGGTTGGATGGGAGGAGTTCAAAGCGGCCTTCCTTGATCATTTCTTCACACTCGAGCTTAGGGAAGCCAAGATGACCGAGTTTATCAATCTCGGAGAAGGTAACATGACCGTGAGGGACTATGCCCTCAAGTTCCCAAAGATCTCCAAGTATGCTCTAATGTTTGTCCCCAATCCCCGTGCAAGAATAAATAAGTTCATTTTGGGTGTTTCAGACTTGGTGGTGAAAGAGTGTAGAATCACTATACTCATTCGTGACATGGATATCTCCCAGATCATGACTTATGCCGAACAAATTGAGGGAGAGAAACTTAAGGAGAGAAGAGTGTGTGAGGCTAAGAGGGCTCAGTTTGACGGTGGGTTCTCCAACTCAAAGAGTGGTGGTGGTAGTTTTGGCCGATTCCATCAAGACCAAGGTTCGGATCTGAGAGTTACAAATCCTATGGTGCGTCATCCTAAGGCACAAGTTAGGGGTGGTCCCCAAATTCCTCCTTGTGGCTAGTGTGGAAAGCATCATGAAGGTGTTTGTAGAAAGGCTACGGATGCTTATTTCGGATGTGGTATCATGGATCGCAAGGACTTCAACTGTCTAAGGAATGTGAGGGGAGATCAAGTGGCTCCAGTTGGTGATGCTCCTAGAAACAACTGGTTTTATGATCTTCATGGCTGGAAAGAGGTAGAGAAAGCTCCGGATATCATCACGGGTATGTTAAGAATCTTTAACTTTGATGCATATGATTTACTTAATCCAGGTGAAAACTTAGCTTTTGTGACTCCTTTGTTGGCTATTAAATTTGATGTGAGTTCTGAAATCTTGAGGGAACCTTATTCGGTGTATACCCCATGGGTAAGTCTATCATTTCCCGAAAAGGGTATCGTGGTTGTCCAGTTCCTAGGTTGTATAAAGTGTTCTCTGATGCCCTTGTAGAACTTGAGGTTGTATGATGGTGATGTAGTACTTAGGATGGAATTGTAAGGGGAGAATTTATCATATGGTGTGGGTTAGAGATGTGAAGGGTGAAACACCTAGGCTTGAATCAGTTCCAGTGGTTAGTAAGTTCCCTATGCGCTTCCTGAGGGATTGCCCAGTATCCCTCCTGATAGAGAGGTAGAGTTTGATAAGGTGACATATAAGTTAAACTTGCCGTTGGACATGAAGGAGCGATATCCTTCCAATCCACTCAAGCTGAAGATACTAGGTTCTATCTTTTATGGTCCTAATTGCTTGTTTTCTTGAGTTTCATGACATTGCATGCATACATGAGCATGAAAATAATTTAAATGATTTTTCACATGAGTTTTTAAAGTTTTTTGATATGATGCATGGTCTCTTGAGTTATGGTTAAAATATCTCTTATTTTGTGATTGATGTCCTCAAGCCTTAGTTATAGCACATTCGAGGACGAATGTTCCCAAGGGGGGATAATGTAACGACCCAAAATATTTCGAAAAATCCTTATGGGTGATCTTGTATGATGTTATACTGGTCATGGTTGAATTTTTGTAACCACAGGTGGAGTTTAAGTGGCCGAATCCAAAATAGATAATTTGGTAGAAGTCATTCGGGAAGCGTACTTTTCAGAGACACAACATTTGATGCGGGTTGACCCGTGTGGCATACTACATATCAAATTTAAGATCTTTGAGTTATCTTCGCAACGCAACTAGTTTTACTTGATTCGGAGTTCGTATGAGGAAGTTATGACAAAAATATTGAGACTACCTAAATTTTTGAAGACTTTGGGAATAGGCCTTGAAAATTGCCCAATGAGAGGACCACGGACCGTGTGAGGGTCCACGGTCTATGTGGGGGCCATGCCATGGTCCAGTAGGTTCAGTATAGCCTGGACCCAAACCATGGACCAAGTGAGGTCCCACGGACCACCCCACAGTCTGTGAGACCTCAAACGGTCTGTTTGGGGAGACAGTGACTTGATCTTGATTTGGGGTTGTTTCTTGGGCCAAGTGTGGCTCCACGGACCAGTCCACCTTAATGGGATTTTGGGCGTGATACTATGTGATCACAAGCCAAGTGTTTTCAAATCATGGGTTCCAAAGGAACAATAGTTTCAAATCATGAGTTTCAAGAGTTTCATCATGGGTCCAATAGG
>JBCEWC010019539.1:0-11369 GCA_038996855.1 Solanum aculeatissimum
ACTACGACTTGACCATCTTATATCATCCGGGGAAGGCTAACGTGGTGGCCGACGCCTTGAGTAGAAAGACTTCTAGTTTGGGGAGTCTAGCCGCTATTCGAGTTGAGGATCGACCTTTGGCCAGGGATGTTCAACGTCTAGCTAATGGCCTAGTCAGGTTATAACTTTTCGACGAGGGTGGTATACTTGCTTTCATTGAGGCTCGTTCTTCCTTGATGGACCAAATTCGAGAGCGCCAGTTTGAGGATGAGAAGTTGTGTCCCATCAGGGACAAAGTGGCTAGAGGAGAGGCTAAGGAAGCAGTTCTTGATCCCGGTGGTGTTTTGAGAATTGAAGGTCGAATTTGTGTGCCTAAGGTGGGTGACTTGATTAGATTGATTCTTGAAGAGGCTCATTGTACTCGTTATTCTATTCATCCAGGAGCAGCAAAGATGTATCATGACCTAAGACAACATTACTGGTGGTGTGGCATGAAGAAGGACATCTCAGATTTTTTGACCAGGTGTTTGACTTGTCAGCAGGTTAAGAGTAAGCACCAACGTCCTGGAGGTGAGTTTCAGAGGATGCCCATTCCTACATGGAAGTGGGAGCGTATCACCATGGACTTTGTGGTAGGTTTGCCCACTACTGTGGGTGGTTATGACTCTATCTGGGTAGTTGTGGATCGATTGACTAAGTCTGCTCATTTCATTCCTGTCAAGATTAAGTATACAACAGAGAAGTTGGTTGAGCCTTACATCAGTCAGATAGTTAGATTGCATGGTGTGCCTATTTCCATCATTTCTGACTGGGATTCTCTCTTCACTTCACATTTTTAGAGGGCCTTGCAGCACGGACTAGGTACTCAGCTAGATATGAGTTCAGCCTTTCATCCACAAATAAACGGATAGTCCGAGCGAACGATTCAGGTGTTGGAGGATATACTACAAGCGTGCATGATTGATTTTGGTTCCCATTGGGACCAATACTTGCCCTTAGCAGAGTTCACTTATAATAATAGTTATCACTCCAGTATTCAGATGCTCTATTCGAGGCTTTGTATGATAGACGGTGTAGATCTTCGATTGGTTGATTTGATTCTGCTGAGATGGACTCATTAGATGCAGACTTTCTTAGAGATTTTATGGAGTAGGTTCATATGATTCAAGGTAGGTTGTTGATTGCTTAGAGTCATCAGAAGAGTTATGCAAATAGGAGGGTTCGAGCCTTGGAGTTTATGGAGGGCAATCATGTTTGGCTTAGAGTGTCACCTATGAAGGGTGTTATGCAGTTTGATAAGAAGGGAAAACTTAGCCCTTGATTCATTGACCCATTTGAGATTTTGGAACGAGTTGGAGAGGTGGCCTATAGACTAGCCTTGCCACCTAGCTTATCATCGGAGCATCCTGTATTTCATGTCTCCATGCTTCAGAAGTATGTGCCCGATGAGTCTCATATACTTTCATTTGATTCGGTGGTGTTGGATCCAGACTTGTCATTTGAGGAGGATCCTATAGCTATTTTGGATAAACAGGTTCAAAAGCTTAGAAACAAATAGATTGCTTTCGGGTGCAATGAAACAATCGTTCAGTTGGAGATGCAACTTGGGAGACAGAGTCTGACATGTATGCTAAATATCCTCATCTTTTCAAAGCTTCAAATACTTTCTTCTACCTTATGTTTGAGGATGAACATGATTTTTAGTGGTAGATAATGTTATGACCATTAGGTTATTTAGATAATTAGTCTTCTCTTTTTATTTATGAAATATCTTTCTCGTAAATTTTAAATAAGTATTTTGAACTATTTGGTAACTACGGTTGTTTAACTTATGGATAAATTTTAACAATTAAATTAATTTGTGGACCAAAGATTTAAGTTAATTAAGTACCACTTAACTTATATATTAAAAATAAATTAGTGAGTTTATCCCTCTTAAAACCTAATCAAATTAAGTAAGCAAAGAACAGAAAAAAGAGGAAAAAGGGGAAAAGAAACCCACGAGCTACAAAAAAGGGAAAAGGATCTGCTTCCAGGTAAGGTTGTATTTGAAACTTGATTCTTGCAATGTGTTTCTACATGATAGAATATCAACGGGAACTAAATTGTCTCACATTTAATCCTATGTCTAAGAGCTAAGGTGGACATTGTTGTTGACATGCATTGGAATGCGAACAACTAAAACTTAAGATTTTAATATGATAAAGTGGATCTGACTTAGAGGATATAAGGAATTGAATGCACATTATGATTTTATCATGATTTGGATTAGTGGATTAGTATTAGAGTTAAGATTATATATATGGATAAGAACGTGGCCGTAGGTTACCAGAAGGATTGCACTTGTCCTTCCAGATTTGTGACAATTAAACTTCCCTAGTTTTTACACATATAATTATGAATTATTTGTTTTACTATTAGAAGACCCCCTTCATTGTCACACTTCTGATCAGTGCCTCTGGTTCTTCGTTTACGCATTTTTGGATGTATATATATACGTACATGTTTTGTATTAATATTGGAAGAATTGAAACTTAATCATAGACTTGAAATTTTGGAAATTGACTATGGAATTGGTTAGTTTTGGGGTCTAGGCTAAACGTATAGTAGTTTAGGTGTTGTTAGTTTTGAAATCTTATTGTGATTATTATTTGAATAGATCGTGGTGCTACAGATTCTATTCGAAAGGGAAAGACTCAAGTGTTCATTTGATCATGATTCGCTAAGGCAAGTGAATTTTTAAAATTTTGTAATTCTCGTAGAATTCCTAAAAAAAATTTCTTCTACGTGTGATTCATGAATTATTTTTATTATTATAAACTTGGGGTGCTTAAATATACATGTGAGTTGGTGTGATGTTGTGACACTTAAATTGAAAAATGTGATTAAGTAATGAGAATTCTATATTGAGATATATATTGTTGTGGTTGGTGATTATGAGTGAATTTGTTTGTGGACTTCATCTCATGTGCATTCATTCTGTGTCACACATACTTGCATTGGTTTTGGATATTAATAAGAGTGAGATAGTGAAACATTGGGACTAAGATCTTTACCGGTTGAGATGTGACGTCGAGGTCATTGCCAGTGATATTATAATACTGTGATGCCGAGATCATTGTCGGCGATATTGTGATACTGTGATGCCGAGATCATTGTCGATGATATTATGATACTGAGAACTTTGCCAGTGATATTGTTATGCCGATGTCATTGCTGGCGATTATTGCATAAACATTACATCTCATCCTTGCATATTCTTATGTGACATGATATTATTCCTTTGATTGACTGTGTTATCACTTGTGAGTTATGGCTTGTAATTTTAAATTATGGTATTGTGAATACTATCTTTATTATGTATTATGTGTTGTTGGGATGAACTGAAATTTCTGTGCAGGCTAGAGTTGTGGAGGTCTTTTGGGATGGAAGAAGTTTGGGTATTCTATTATAATTGCTTTATTTTGTTAGTTGACTTGTTGGGTACCGCATTATTTTTGGTACTCACCCCTTGCTTCTACACCTGTGTAGGTTCTGAGCTCGGATAGTGAGTAGTACTTTTCTTTGATCATCCGAGACTTCCCAGGAGATTTAGAGAGGTAGTTGTTGTTATCTAGCTGACTCTCTTGTTCCTATTTCTTTTATGTTTTGCTCTATTCAAGAAGAAAGACAGTTCAGACTTGTACTTCTTTTTATTTTTGTATTGCTAGTGGCTTGTACACATGGCAACCAATCCTTGGGTGATATTTGAGTTTGTGAAAATTTTTTAGTTTTAGTTATCTATCTTATTTAGTTACTTTCGCACGTTATTTCGATTTTTATCGGGTAAGACTGACTTGTTCTAGTGGGATTGAGCAAGTGCAATCAGACCCATTTTTGGGTTGTGACATAGCCATCACCTAATTGATACGTAAAAATATGATTTATTGGTTTTAAAAAAGGAAAAAAAACAAAGATCAGTTAAGGAATCCCAAAACTCAGGTAATCAAATTATCATTCAAATTTTCACCCAAAAATAAGGGAATCAAATTTCCATTCAAACTCTCACCCAAAAATAAGGGAATCAAATTTTTATTCAAACTCTCACCCAAAAATCATAGAATCAAATTGTCTATCAAACTCTCACCCATAAGATTGTAATTGACTCTTTTTGAATTCAGTTTCAAAATTCAAATTATATTATCAAAAATCTCCATCAACAAAAAATGCAGAAACAAAATCATTTTGAGAAACAAAAATGATTTCGTTTGTCAATCTCAAACAGGTCATTGTTGCATAGTAGGAGATCGATGAGATGAGGAAAAAAATTGAAATGTGATACATTATTGAATAACGACATAAAATTAAGTATCGATGGTTATCCTCATCTTCCTTTCTACTTTTTTTTTAAATAATTTTTGGTCCTTGTTGAATTTATTTTTCTTCATCGTTTGATTATTGTGTTTGTATGGATTTTAATCTTTCTTTTAGTATAGGTCTCGCACAATTAGAGATCCTTCTCAGTTCAATAAATCGAAGAAATTCCTCTTGTTCTTAATCTGGGGCGTGATTTTGACTGCAAAGAGGAAGAGTTTCGTGCTTTATTACTCTTGGAATTTCATTGTATGAACTATAATTCAAAAAACTCCTTGTATCAAATTTGATGTTACGATAAATTGAAAAGGTTATTCGTTGAATCAAGTTCAACAACATAGTTTTTACTTGGTTGTATCAAGTTTTATTGTTATATCTATGCCTTATACCAAATTAATAATTATCTTTTTTTTATTTTATACTGTCATTTTCTTCAAATTCCTTTGTATTAATTTTCATTATATCAAGTATCTTTAAATATTATAAATTGTTATTGTGTCAAAATTCTTAGTGTCAAATTAATCGGGGTATCAAATATAGTTGTTCAAGTTATCTTATATGTAAATTTTCACGTATCAAGGGACAGAAAAGGGAGTATACAACCTAAGTAACTTCTTGCAAGTCAAAGTTATGTTACCTCTATGAAGAATCTAGCACGACCGTTGTTCTTCCCCTTTGCTTTGTGATACTTTTGAGATGTCATGCAACACAACAATCTTGTTTTTTTTAGGTCACTTATATACTTTGTAGATAAGGCCAAAACACTATCTTATTTTTGTGTTATTATTTGTTAACCTTTTTTCATCTAATACTAAATATGATCTTGTTTGTCTGAGAAAGTATTTTTGTAGCTCTTATACAAAATAGAATCTTGTTTTGATGTTTTGTGAGAAAGTTGCAAGTTGCCTATATCAATTTTCTTTCTAATTTCCTGTATCAAGTTGCAAGTTGCAAACTTTCAAATTTTATTGTATTACATTCAACTTTATACTTCTAATTTGCTTGTATCGGGTTTGATTCTTATTCAAACTATACTCCAAAAATATTTGATACCACCCAAATGATACGATCAAAAAATATAAAAGATCATTTGATACATATATTTTAAAACATATACTTGAAACGTGAAAAATTACATATTGAACATAAAAAATTGAATTCAAAATTCCAATGAGTTTTTTTATGGAAAATAGATTTATTGATATTAATTAGCTTAATTTAAAAGTTTATCTCTCCTTTTTTCTGAAGGAATCTATTAGTTTTTTTTATGGGAAATAGATTGATTGCATTAAATAACTTAATTTATGGAAGAGAGAATAACACAATCCCACAATTCATGCAATTAAAATGTCATTCAAAGTCTTTCCATTTTGATCCTAACTAATTCGCTTCACAAAATTCAAAAAAATTAAATTGTTCTCCTAAA
Organism: Solanum aculeatissimum; assembly: GCA_038996855.1. NCBI lineage: Eukaryota > Viridiplantae > Streptophyta > Magnoliopsida > Solanales > Solanaceae > Solanum > Solanum aculeatissimum. The sequence goes on from JBCEWC010019539.1 coordinate 5,759, forward strand.
ATGATTTTGTGAAGAAAAAAAGAGGAAAATTGGTGATTCGTTCATGAATCAAAATAGAAAATCAGAAGCAAATCTTGATAGAATACTTGATTCTTTTAAAAAAATGATTGTAACTGATTCTTTTGAAAAAAATATTAAAAAATTTCAAAAATTCAAATTATACTCAGAAAATACTTGATACCAGTCAAATGATACCTCGAAAAATATAAAATATCATTTGATACATACATTTTAAAACATAAACCTTGGTACGTGAAAATTTACATATTGAACGTATGAAAATCGAATTCAAAATTTGAATTTACTTTTCTGAAGGAACCCAATGAGTTTTTGTTCATGAGAAATAGATTTATTGACATTAATTAGCTTAATTTATTGTTCAAAATTTATCTCTCATTTTTTCTGAAGGAATATGTTAGGTTTTTTTTATGAAAAATAGGTTAATTACATTAAATAGCTTAATTTATGGAAGCTAAGAGAAAGTAACTGCAATTAACATGTATCAACAGTAACTTGATACATAAAAATTTACATATAAGATAACTTGAAACAACTACATTTTTTATACCCGGTTAATTTGATGCTAACAATCTTGATACAATAACAATTTATGACATTTAAAGATACTTGATACAACGGAAATTGATAAAAAGAAATTTGAAGAAAATGAAACTATAAGATGAAAAAAAAGATAAATATTGATTTAATACATGACATAAATACAATAATAAGATTTTGATACAACCAAGTTAAACTATGTTGTTGAACTTGATACAACGAAATAACTTTTTCAATTTTCATAACATCCAACTTGATATAAGAAGTTTTTTGAATTATAGTTAATACAATGAAATTCCAAGAGTAATGAAGCACGAAAATCTTCCTTTTAATAGTCAAAATCACGTCTCAGATTAAGAACAAGAGGAATTTCTCGATTTGTGACACTTTCTCCATTTGAACATTCATCTCCAACTCAGTTTGTGGAGATTTTTCGATTTGAGATACAAACTGTGTTTGAACAACATTATCGGACTGGGTAGGATCTTTAATTGTGTGAGACCTATACCAAAAGATGGATTAAAATCCATACAAACACAAAAAATTAAACGATGAAAAAGAACAAATTCAACAAGGACCAAAAATTCTAAAAAAAAGAAAGAAAGAAAAAAGATGAGAATGACAATTTGTTCAATGATCTTAGGATTCAAAAAAAGAGAGAAAATTTGCAAAGAAAAAATATAATTATGTGAAAATTAATTATGATTTAACTTTAATTTGAAATTAATTATGAATAATTGACTAATACATAGTGATTGACAACTAATTGGACTCTAAATCTGAAAATTCAAAATAGTCATAATAATAGGCTAGTAAAAGATTGAGTGAGAAAGTTAATGATAGTATCAAATAGGAGGAAAGAGATGTAAAAAATGATAATTTTGTAATTTTTTTAAATGGTAGGAAATTTGGAGATTATGATAAGATAAGTTGTGTATTTATGTATTTTTTCCTAATTTTATTTGGTATGTTCAGTTAATTTTATTTTTTGAAAATTAATGATTGAATTTAGTTTCCCATTAAATTTGAATTGTGTAACTTACCATTTATTTGAATTCCGTAATTAATTATCCAATCAGTTATAATCCATTGCATATAAGATCATTTAGTTCATTTTTTACTCCTTAATTTACTCCCATGATCTTTCAAGTTTGTTATTTATATATATTGAAATTAAATCAATTTTTTTCATTACTCCGTTGCTTCTCCTTTTGCCTTTTTTTTTTGTGTTGATTTGTTTCTTCCAAATGATAGCTCTTGATACTTATAATTTCAGTATTTGTCTATCTATGTGCACTAAATTACTTTTTTATATACACAATATATATAAATATATATATGTGTGTGTGTGATATCCTTCAATAAATTGTTGACAGTGTGAATTCCTAGAACATATCGTATATACCTTATGCATACACTATAATAATATACTAAATGGATACACAAACTATCCAATTAAATTAGTATAACTTACATAAATCTCATAGTGAGAGCAAATTTCAATGTATCCCAACTTTTTTCATATTTACAAAAATCTCTTTTTTTAGAGAAACACAGATACATATGTTACTTTGGTGATACACATTGATGACTTTAATGTTGTTGTGTCAAATAAGAAGAAAATAATAGAAATTTTATTTAGAATCTCATAATTAATGGGTTACCTTATTTTACTAGGCTAATTAAGCTCTTCTAAATCATAACAAATTCAAAATTTAAATTCTTTAAGCCTATCATTCAATAGACAAATCAATATTGATTCAAAATTTTAGAAATTTGGGAGAAGATGCATCATGAATATCTCAATTTATCCATCCTAGATCTGGTTTGGATGATTCTACAATAGTGCAATACACTGTAATGAATCATCATATTGAACTATTCCAAAACTGACTAGTTATGGAATAGTTGAATGAATCACCATATTCAACACATGAATCATCATATTCAACACATGAATCATCATAGTTGAATGAATCACCATATTCAACACATGAATCACCATATTCAACTATTCAATCACCATATTCAACACATGAATTACTATATTCAATACATGAATCACAATATTCAATGAATCACAATATTCACTTGTTCCATAACTATTTGTGAAAAAACTAAACCAAACGACAGATTAGAATCCATTATCGACACTCATAAAAATTAAAAATGAAAAAAAAGATGAAGAAAATTAAATCTTGAATTTTGATTAATATGATTATGAACATATATGATGAGGAATATGAGATGGAGAAGACAAATTTTGATAGAATTCAAAGATAGTAAGATAATTTTTTTGAAAATGGAAGATGTAAAATCAAACGCGAGAATTTAGGAAAAAAAGAAGGAGCAAGTTTAATCTGCAGAAAAGGAATGTGATGTGAAGAGTCATGTATCCGTAATTAGGAGATAGAATTAAAAAAAAAAAGGGATTTTGGAGATCTTTTAAAATTGTTGGGACTTTTAGAGATTATTATATTATAAATTGTGAATTTATGTAAAATTTCCATTAAATTAACATATTCAAACTATATACAAATATCGAATACAATTTATATACACACTAAATACCCACAGACCCTAATTATGTACTAAATATATTTAGTTCATATGTAATTGGATACACCACAATTACATACAATTACTATATGCATACCCAATTGTATATCCCAATCTATATCAATTTCATACAATATAAAAAATAATCACGCACCCTGATTATATACCTAAAATACACTAAATTATATAATCATTATATATCAAGTGCATATAATCTTGTTGGACTGCAATTATATACAACATATATACTACAAGTCATTATAAACTTAATGACATACCCTAATTATATACGACACACATACTCAAATATAGTCCAATTCTATACCATATGCACCCTAATTATATTGCATATGCATATCCAAATTAGCAACTTCAGTTCAATACACTTATCAAAAAATAATCACAAACCATACTCATATACCTAATGCATACCCAATTATATATATGTTCTATACCAATTGCATACAATCTGGTTAGACTTCAATTATACACAGATTATATACTATAAGTCATTATAATCTTAATAACAAATAAATACAACATATATATACATGAACAACATTAATATTAACTGAAGATATTTATAACATTATATATACAAAACACACACATATATATGCATACAATACTCAAATTAATAACATTTCAAATCAATCCAAAATCAAGGTTTACTCTATTCAAACAATAAAACATAAATATAATTTTAAATATAAAATTTATTGGAAAATATAGAAAAACAAACATCTCTTTGTAATATCTGAATAGAAAAAAAAACAAATTGAAATAAAACTAATTTTGCAAAGAGGGATACTTCGAGCACGACTTTCTATTTTGACCTTCTTGATTACACCTGATTTTCTTACTTTTTTCGTTAATGACGGACTGCACAAGGAACAAAGAGAAGATGACAAGACTCGCTTGCATTGGAAGACTTGCATGAAAAAATGTGATAATTATGACGAGGGAGAAAATTATGGCATTGACGCAATAGAAGGAAATTTTATATTCCAATAATAACAAATCTCCTTAATTGTAGTAGAATATTATTATGGAAGATGTAGACAAATTCTTTTTTGTATATTTTTAATTATATAAATATATATCAGTTTATATATATATATATATATTAATAATGATAATATGTTATAACTTGAAATTTAAATGTTAAAAGTCATAATTATAAAATATTGCATTTAAAATGTGTAATAATTATCTTTAAAGTGATGTGTGAAATATTTTTACAAAAATATATCCTCTCTGTTTTATTTTATGTGACACCATTTGATTTGGTACGGTATTTAAAAAAAAAGATGATTTTTAAAACTTGTGGTCTGAAATAATCTTTGGATATTTGTATGATTGTAAATCATTTCATTAAGGTTGAAAGGGGAATTTTAAAGGTAAAATATTTCTAATTAAAATGGCATTCTTTTTTTAATGAACTAAAAAGAAAAAATATCATATAAAATGAGATAGAGAAAATATTATTTTTATAATTTTTTAATTTTAAAATGTTAATATAACTAAATTAGACAATATTACAAGATATTACTAGTTAACCAGGTCTCAAATCCACAAAATTAATAATACTTGGAGTACTAAGTTTAACCTAAAGTGAAGATTTGATTGTAGATATTAATTTCAAATCATTGTCCTTCTCTACTCTCAACTTGTGGTCGACATTCCATTCCCCTTAGGCGTAGGTGCTCGTTCTATTTTGATTTGAATGGACTGGGGCTCCCGAGGTACATATGGTCGGCCCTTCGGGTGTCCTGGTAATACAAAAAAATAAAAGACGATGGTTTTTAATATACCCTTGAACAAAAAGTCAATCTTTACCAAAGGAGAAAATCGAATAGAATAATCTACCTTCTTTTTTCCTTCCCGTTGATTCCCCCCAACAATCAAGTTGCACTTATTTCTAACAAGTGGTTGAGAGCTACAAAATAACCTTGGCCACTTGGCAGATGGAAGTAATGAAACAGAAAAAGTTATGTAGTCGGACCATCATCCGTTCGAGTTTTGCTTCTCTAGAGAAGATGAGAGGCTAAAAATGAAAGTGTTCGCAACACATACTGAAAGGGTACTAATTATGCTGACCATTAATGACTAGTTAAAAAAAACCAGGAGTGGTCTGATCCCCTATTTGATCAGACTGCTCTAAGAAAGATAAAAAGTAAACTCTCATAGTTCGGAGCCTAGTTCCAACAACTTCTTCGTAAGTGAGGTAAGGTACTTCTTTTGGTTTGAATAGGGGGTCACCCTTTTTTTGGTTAAAGTAACAACTTTTTCAACCTACATGAGGTAAGGTGCATAGCAACAACCAATAATTTCACGACCCAAAAATGGGCGTGAGGGAACTCGTCTTATCCCCACCAAGACAAGTCAGCCAAAAATCCAATCTCAACAATAGAGTACGGAAGAAGTAATAAAAATAAAGATTTAACTACGAATAATGAGTCACTTAATTAAAAATCCCCAAAATCTGGTTGTC
>JBCEWC010019540.1:0-11369 GCA_038996855.1 Solanum aculeatissimum
ATATGATATGTTAAGGCTTGTGATCACATAGTCTCTTATTATGGCTCTTTGAACATTTTGGGTGCTTGCACCACTTTAATATGTTATGAAGGCTTGATATGATAAGCTATGTAGATGAGGTACTCTTATTGCATTGATATGGAAATTCTTGTTTGCTTCTAGCCTAAGTAGGGGTATGGATTTGATCATGTTTTGGTTTGGCTAATGATGCATGATTTTGAAAAGAATGTCAATTCTCCATTTTGAAAAGCTTGTATGGATATATATATGTATTTCTGTGGGATGAGGCTTAGTACTGAGGGATTGGAGTCGGGGTGGACTATCCCCAAGGGTCCATACTCTTTTTCGTTAAACCATGTGCCAACATTAGATTTCTCCCTATATGGGATGACTTGTTTGTTTTCCCTTGTTGAAGGGAGATTAGGGACCTACCTGGCAAGTAGTCCAGATACAAGTAGTAGCTCGCTTGGGTCTCCTCCGGTGTTGGTTGAGGCAACATCCCCGCTATAATATGGTCTTAGGTTACATTTCATGCATTATTGCATCGCATATTGTTATAATATATTCCTCTAGGCTTTGTGCATTCCTTTCGTACCACTTGTCCCCTTGTCATTTCGTTTTGTCATACTATAATGTCATATGCATTGCATGCCCCCATACTTAGTACATATTTGTGTTAACTCATACTTTAATCTACATGTTCTAACCATGTAAGGAGTGGTGATGACTTTTATCTTCCGGCGGACGACGAGTGTTATCTTTGGAGTTACTAGCTTGTGGTGAGCCTTTTGTTCAAGGGAAATAACCACCTTCTATCTTCCTTGTATTAGTTATTTTCTTGTTCTATATATTGAGGATGAGCCCCAAACTATGTCGAGGCCCCGCTCTTTCTTATATAGAGGCTATGTTGGACACATATTAAACTCTTGCATGTTGTATTATGCTTTATTGAGATATTATGACTATTGGGACTTGTTATGGAAATGATGTTCCATTTATGCTTATGTTTATTCTTATGGGATTGTGAATGTTGGGAATGTGCTTATGTGGAATGTCCCCTAACCCGGTATGCCCCCATAGCTTGAGTCCTACTTACCCGCCTCTTAGAAATATTTGCTATGTGCTATGTGATTCATGCTCATCCCATTCCTGGGAACATCCCCATAGCTTGAGTCCAAAGCTCCATTTCCCCTAGAATTATGTGTTATATGTTTACTTTTTCATGCTTCCGAACCGATGATGTGTGTGATGATGCTATGATGGCTTAATCGAGGACCTTCGGGTTATCCTTCGCTATGTCACATCTAGGCACCCACTTCCGGGTCGTGACAAAGATGATATCAGAGTCCTAGGTTTGTAAATAATCCTCGGAGTCCAACATGCCGCGTCGATTAGAGTATAGTTCATGGGTGTGATGCGTCCCATATCTATGAGTGAGAGGCTATGACGACGTTTTAGGTACTTCTCACTTCATTGTCTCTTGTGTCGTGCCTTTTACTATTTATGACATTCACTAAATTCTTGGTTCTTGTTGCTCTTTCAAAACATGTCTCCCAGAAGAGCTCCCATCCCCCGTCAAGCTCCTAAATTTGAGGAAGAAGCCCCTCGGGCACCGGTAGAGGAACAAGTGACTCATGCAGAGTTTAGAAATATGGTGACTATGTTGGCCCAAGTTGTAGCCAAGCATGCCCGGCCATCTAACCTTGTGAATGTCGGTACTCCGACTTCTAGGGTGAGGGATTTCATCCGGATGAACCTTCCAGAGTTCTATGGATCGAAAGTGGACAAAGATGCTCAAGAGTTCATTGATGAACTCACCAAGGTATTGACCATAATGGGGGTGAGTTCGGAAGAGAAAGCCTAGTTGGCCGCCTATCAATTGAAAGATGTGACCCAAGTGTGGTATGGCCAATGGTTGGTTGAGGAGTTGCTGATGTCAAGGTTGGGTGGGAAGAGTTCAATTCAAGATGGCCTTCCTTGACTGGTTCTTTCGTCTTGAGCTTAGAGAGGCCAAAATGACCGAGTTGATCAATCTACGAAAAGGTGGAATTACTGTGAGAGATTATGCTCTCAAATTTACTAAGCTCTCTAAGTATACTCCAATTCTTGTATTCGACCCCGTGCAAGAATGCACAAGTTCATCTCCGGTGTCTCTGATTTAGTGGTGAAGAAATATAATACGACTATGCTTATTCGGGAGATGGACATCTCTAGGCTCATGACTTATGCCGAGCAAATTGAGGGAGAGAAACTTAAGGAAAGGAGAGTGTATGAAGCTAAGAGGGCCCAATTTGATGGTGGGTTCTCCAACTCCAAAGGTGGTAGTGGGTTTGGTTGATTTCAACAAGGCCAAGGTTCAAACATGAGAATTGCCAATCCAAGGGTGCCTCCTTCTAAGGCACAAGTTAGGGGTGGTCCCTAGATTTCTTGCTATGGCCATTGTGGTGGTAATCACATAGGTGAATGTAGGAGAGTTACGGGTGCTTGTTATGGGTGTGGTAGTTTGGACTACAAGATCTCAAATTACTCAAATAATGTGAAGAAGGATCAAGCGGCTCCTAGTGATCAAGGGCAACCGAAAGCTTCGGTTGGTGGTGCATCTAGAAACAACCAGTTTTATGCTCTTCATGCCCGTCAAAAGGTAGAGGAAGCTCTGGACGTCGTGACTGGTATGTTGAAAATCTTTGATTTTGATGCTTATGCTTTATTTGATCCGGGTGGAAATTTATCTTTTGTGACTCCTCTATTAGCTATTAAATTTGGTTTGAGTTCCGAAACTCTAAGGAACCTTATTCGGTGTATACTCTCGTGGGTGAGTCTATTATTGCATGGAAACTGTATCGGGGTTGTCCTGTCTCTGTGTTGCATAAAGTGTTTGCGGATGACCTTGTAGAACTTGAGATGTATGACTTTGATGTTATCCTTGGGATGGATTTGTTTCATGCATCATATGCCTCGGTTGATTGTAGGACTAGGAAAGTTAGATTTCAAGTTCCTAATGAACTCGTGTTGGAATGGTAGGGTAGTGATTCCATGGTTAAGGGTTGGTTTATTTCCTACCTCAAAGCCCGGAAGATGATTTATAAGGGGTGCATTTACCATATTGTGCGGGTTAGAGATGTGGAGGGTGAGCCACCTAAGCTTGGATCTGTTCCGATGGTTAATGAGTTTCTCAATGTGTTTTCCGAGGACTTGCCTGGTATTCATTCTGATAGAGAAATGGATTTTCGCATAGATCTCTTTCTGGATACTCAACCTATCTCTATTCCTCCTTATCGTATGGCCCCGATGGAGTTGAAAGAATTGAAAGATCAATTGAAGGATTTGCTAGAAAAGGGTTATATTAGGTCAAATATTTCATCTTGAGGTGCTCCCGTGTTGTTTGTGAGAAAGAAGGATGGATCTCTCCGAATGTGTATTGATTATTAGCAATTAAATAAGGTGACCATTAAACATAGGTACCCGTTGCCTAGGATTGATGATTTGTTTGACCAACTTCAAGGAGCTAATCACTTTTCACAAATAGATCTTCGTTCAGGTTATCACCAATTGAAGGTAAGGGAGTGTGACATTCCCAAGATGGCCTTTCGGACTCGTTATGGTCATTTTGAATTTATGGTGATGTCGTTTGGGTTGACTAATGCTCCGACGATGTTTATGGATCTTATGAATCGGGTGTTCAAACCGTTCCTTGATAATTTTGTGGTAGTCTTCATTGATGACATTTTGATCTACTTCCGTAGTAAGCAAGAGCATATGGATCATTTGAGATTGGTTCTTCAAAGTTTGAGAGAGAAGAAATTGTATGCCAAGTTTAGCAAGTGTTAGTTTTGGTTGGGAGAAGTTTCTTTCCTTGGTCATGTGGTGTTCGGGGATGGCATTAAGGTTGACCCTAAAAAAACCGAAGGGGTGATGGATTGCCCTAGACCGTTGACTCCTTTGGATATTCAAAATTTTCTTGGTTTAGCCGGTTATTATAGAAGGTTTGTTGAAGGGTGTTCATCTATAGCGTCTTCGTTGACCAAGTTGACTCAAAAGAAGGCCAAGTTTGTGTGGTCAAGTGAGTGTGAGAAAAGTTTTCAAACTTTGAAAGATCGACTTACATCAGCTCTGATTTTGACTTTGCCTAATGGGTTAGATGGGTTAGTGGTGTATTATGATGCGTCACGTATTGGTTTGGGTTGTGTGCTTATGCAACATGGAAATGTGATAGATTATGCATCCCTACAATTGAAGGTACATGAGTAAAATTATCCAACCCATGATCTTGAATTGACGGCGGTGGTATTTGCTTTGAAGATTTGGCGACATTATTTGTATGGGGTCCATGTGGATGTCTTCACCGATAACAAGAGTTTGCAATATGTGTTCACCCAAAGAGACCTTAATTTGAGGCAAAGGAGATGGTTGGAACTTCTCAAGGACTATGATATGAGTGTTCTTTATAACCCTGGCAAAGCTAATGTCGTGGCGGATGCCCTTAGTAGGCTATCTGTGGGAAGTGTGATTCATGTGGAATAGGAGAAGAAGGAGATAGTGAAAGATGTACACCGGGTTTGTAGGTTGGGTGTGAGGTTGGCCGAATCCAAAAATAGTGAAATTCTTGTTCAAGGTGGGTTCGAGTCTTCCTTAGTAGTTGATGTTAAGAAGAAACAAGACTTAGATCCTTCGTTGGTCGAATTGAAGAAGTTGGTTGCCGATGGAAAGATGGAGGTTTTCTCCCAAGGGGGAGATGGTGTGCTATGGTACCAAGACCATTTGTGTGTTCCCGATGTTGATGACTTAAAATAGATTATCATGAAAGAGGCTCATAATTCCCAATATTCTATTCATCCGGGATCTACCACGATGCACCAAGATTTGAGAGAGTTGTATTGGTGGAATGGTATGAAGAACGGCATAGCTAAGTTTTTGTCAGAATGTCCTAATTGTCAACAAGTAAAAGTGGAACATCAAAGGCCCGGTGGTTTGACACAAGATATCAAAATTCCTACTTGGAAGTAGGAAAATGTGAACATGGACTTTGTGGTTGGGTTGCCCCATACTTGGAAGTAATTCGATTTTAAAAGGCTGGTGGTTGATAGAATGACCAAGTCAGCTCACCTTTTACCGGTTGAGACTACCTATAGTACCGAGGAGTATGCTAAGGTGTATATTCGGGAGTTGGTGAGATTGCATGGTGTGCCAAGGTCTATCATATCGGATCGTGGTACTCAATTTACTTCTCATTTTTGGAAGTCTTTTCTAAAGGGACTTGGTACTAAGGTCAAGTTGAGCACCACATTTCATCCTCAAACCGATGGACAAGACGAAAGATAAATTCAAACCTTGGAGGACATGTTAAGGACTTGTGTATTGTAATTCAAAGGAAATTGGGATGACCATCTACCTCTCATTGAGTTTGCCTACAATAATAACTTTCATGCGAGCATTGGTATGGCTCCATTTGAAGCTTTGTATGGTAGGAGATGTAGATCTCCGGTTGGTTGATTTGAAATAGGTGAGGCGACCTTGTTAGGCCCGGATTTGGTTGTTGAGGCGATAGAAAAGGTGAAGTTAATTAGGGAAAGGTTGAAAATGGCCCAAAGTCACCAAAAGTCTTGTTCAGATGTTAGGAAGAGGGATCTTGAATTTCATGTTGGTGATTGGGTGTATATGAAGGTGTCGCCCATGAAGGGCATCATGCGTTTTGGAAAAAAGGGCAAGTTGAGGCCTCGGTACGTCGGACTTTATGAGATTGTGGAACGGGTTGGCAATGTGTCTTATAGGTTAGATTTGCCTTTGGATATGAGCTCCATTCATATGGAATTCTATGTGTCCATGTTGAGAAAGTTGATTGGTGATCCTAAAGCAATTACACCTTTGGAGGGTGTGACGGTTGAGGAGAATTTGACCTATGAAGAGGTGCCGGTTGAGATCTTGGATAGGCAAGTGAAGCGGCTTCGAACAAGGAGGTAGCTTCGGTCAAGGTGCTGTGGAGAAACCAAGACGTGGAGAGTGTAACGTGGGAAGCAGAGTTGGACATGATGGAGGGATATCCCTATCTCTTCAAATCTACTCAAGTGTAAGGTACTAGGTTTTATCCTTGTATGGTCCTAATTCTTTAAATTCTTGAGTTTCATGAAATTGCCTGCGTACATGAGCACAAAAATGATTTAAATGATGTTTTGACATGAGTTTTGAAAGATTTTTTTAAATGATGCATGGTCCGTTGTAAGTTTGATGAAAATATCTCTTGTTTGACTGTTGCCTTTAAGCCGTAGTTTTAGCTCATTCGAGGATGAATGTTCCCAAAGGGGAGATGATGTAACGATCTAGAATTTTTTGAACTTCGTGATGGTTGGTCAAAGTTAGTGTTAAACTGGTCGTGGTTGAATTTTTATAGCCATGGGTTGTATTTAAGTGGTCGAATTCAAAAGGGATCATTTAGAGTGAAGTTATGAGACCGATTGGGCAGTAGACTTTGAAAAATCATATCTCTTTGTACTGAGTGAACTGTGTGGGATTCTATATATAAATTGCATCTCAATGCGTTATCTTCGCAACACAACTGGTTTCACTCAATTCAGAGTTCGTATGGGAAAGTTATGTCCAAAATAGTGAGACTGCCCGTAAATTAAAGGATGCTGGGAACAAGGTTCTGGGATTGGGTTAAGGACTGGACCACGGACCGTTTGGTGGTTCACGGTCCGTGTGGGTACTCGTGGGTTGGTCCAGTGGGCTCCTAGGGGTTGGGGTCAAAGACATGGACCATGTATGGTCCCACAGACCACCCCACGATCCGTGAGACACTTCATGGCCCGTGAGGGGATCCGTGAGACACTTCATGGCCCGTGAGGGGTCCCGTGAAGTGAGGCAGAATGTTGGCTAAGGCTCGGGGCTGGACTCCAGACCAAGTGGTGCTCCACGGACCAGTACACAGTCAATGTGCATCTACACGATCCGTGAGACCCCCCGTGGAGTGATCCAGAAAGTCCCCCGAGAGTTCAAGCCGAAGACGAGACCAAGTGAAGTCTCACACGCAGGTACACGGCCCGTGAGCATGCATACGGGCACTATAGCCTTTCCATGTGGCACTATTTCCAGTGAATTAGTCCATTTCATTAATGGTTAATTTATAATTTAATTAGATCCTATGCCCCTTTTAGGCTTTCTAAGGTTCTCTAAACCCCCTAAATCAAATCCTAAGCCCCTTTCATCCATTCTAACACTCCTAAAGTCACTTTAAAAATTCTCTCAATTCTCTTGATCTCCATTGATGAAAGCTTGTAGAAATTTGGGGAAAGTCATCTCTCTTGTAATTCCATTCAATTCTCTTGATTAAAATCAAGGTATGTGGGTTTGCGTCATGGATTACCTTCCATCCATGAAGACCCAAGAACCCTACTATTTAATTTATGAATTTTAGCTTTCTTTGATTATGGGTTCTTTAATACTTGAAGTATTTCATTGCATTGAGTTGTGGGCTGTAAAAGATAGGTGATTTAATGACGATTTGAGTTTGAATTTATTTGGGATGCATGGAAATTCTTGAAGGATCAATGTGCATGTCCCTTTAATGGTTTAATATGCATGGGTAATTTGCATTATATTTTGAATTGGGATTTTATCATGAATTAGGTTGAGGTACCTATTAAATTATGGTTTAAAGTTTTATTCCTCCATTATCCATGCACTTGATCTCTCATTCATGGAATATGCATTGAAGAATGGTTATGATGAAACCCTTGTTATGATATGATGTGTTAAGGCTTGTGATCACATAGTCTCTTGTCATGGATCTTTGAGCATTATGGGTGCTTGCACCACGTTGATATGTAATGAAGGCTTGATATGATAAGCTATGTAGATGAGCTACTCTTATTGCATTGATATGGAAATTCTTGTTGGCTTCTAGCCTAAGTAGGGATATGGATTTGATCATGTTTTGGTTTGCTAATGATGCATGATTTTAAAAAGAATGTCAACTCTCCATTTTGAAAAGCTTGCATGGATATATATATGTATTCCTGTGGGATGAGGTTTAGTACTGAGGGATTGGAGTCGGGGTGGACTATCTCCAAGGGTCCACACTCCTTTCTGTCAAACCATGTGCCAACATGGAATTTCTCCCTAGATGGGATGACTTGTTTGTTTCCCTTTGTTGAAGGGTGATTAGGGACCTACCTGGCAAGTAGTCCGGATCCAAGTAGTAGCTCACTCGGGTCTCCTCCGGTGTCAGTTAAGGAAACATTCCCGCTACTATATGATCTTAGGTTGCATTTCATGCATCATCGCATGACATATTGTTATAATATATTCCTCTAGACTGTGTGCATTCCTTTCGTACCACTTTTCCCCTTGTCATTTCATTTTGTCATACTATAATGTGATATGCATTGCATGCCCGCATACTTAGTACATATTTGTGCTAACCCATACTTTCATCTACATGTTCTAACCATGTTGGGACCGATAATGACTTCTATCTTTCGGCGGACAATGAGTGATATCTTTTGAGTTACTAGCTTGTGGTGATCCTTTTATTCAAGGGCAATAACCACCTTCTATCTTCCTTGTATTAGTTATTTTCTTGTTCTATGTATTGAGGGTGAGCCACAAACTATGCCGAGGCCCCGCTCTTTCTTATGTAGAGGCTATGTTGGACACACATTAAACTCTTGCGCGTTGTATTATGCTTTATTAGGATATAATGACTATTGGGATTTATTATTGAAATGATGTTTCGTTTATGCTTATGGGATTGTGAATGTTGGGAATGTTCTTGTGTTGAAAGTTCCATAACCCGGTATGCCCCCATAACTTGAGTCCTGCTTACCTATCCCTTAGAAATATTTTCTATGTGGTATGTGATTCATGCTCATCCCATTCCCGGCAACAACCCCATAGCTTGAGTCCAAAGCCCCGTTTCCCCTAGAATTATGTGTTATATGTTTACTTTTTAATATTTTCGAACCGATGATGTGTGTGATGATACTATGATCGCTTGATCGAGGACCTTCGGGTTCTCCTTCGCGATGTCACATCTAGGCCCCCACTTTTAGGTCGTGACACACACTCAATTCACAATATTAAATATAAACTAAGGACTTTGCATTAAAAAAACAACTCTACACTTGCAAAGAATTCACATGTATGCACAAAGAACCATAGGTTTGCCCATTATCTAAATCTCCATTATTTAAACATGCTTGAATAGAATCAAATAGAATTTAAATGGGTTGTTATATAGTCTAGGGGATGGGTAGAAAAACTATATAATAGGTACTTACACTTCCCTAAGAACTTTGCACTTTTAGACTTCATCACCCATTATCTTCTTCTCTTTATTTTTTTCTACCCTCTCTTCAATAGTTATTTCACTAGCAATCTCATCTCATCAAGAACATTTCACTTTTTTTTTTCAAATAATTTTTCTCTCTTCTATTTTTTTCATGACGCATTCTTTCAAAGAGGACTTTTTCATCACCATGTAGCTATCATTGATCAAATTTTACCACTTAATCATCCCTTTTCCTCAAATTAAACAAGTATAATAAGTCTATGCTACAATGCTCAAGGAAGCAAGGTGCAAAAACTAGGGATTCAACAAAATCGGATCAAGGTAAAGATATGGCTACCAACAAAAAAGATATAGGCTCAAAAGGAGCAACTAGTGATGTAATATCTTGAAAGGCTAAAACTTTACAAGACATATCAAAGAAAACCTATTATCATCTCCTAAACAAAGCAATACTTTTTATTTCGCTTTAACAACATGAAGGACAAGTTCTAGACTAATATGCAAAATATGGAATAAATAACGCCTTACCACACATGGCATAAGTATCCATCAAGATGGATCAATTCCACTTTAAAGAGAGATAGGGTCATAACAAACTATCAAATAAAATAAGCTATATAGAGAGTCACAACCATGAACCTAGATGTCAAATAATTTGCAATTTAATTAGCAATCAAGCATTCATAGGAAAGTACTACTCAACATTAGGCCTAAATAGCAAGCACCAAAGAAGTCAAAGTTTTTTCTTTTCTCTCCAAAACAAAAGTAAAAAATAAAAATAAAATAAAAATTTACTTCCTAAAATATAAAAGATACTCGGTTCAAAGGGGCCCCCCTTGAAAAAGATTCGAAAAGAAAAACCATGGGGTGTGCTAAGTGTGCTTCTACTAATAAAAAAATAAAAATCTTTTTGTAATTTTTTTTTGAATTTTTAATTTTTTTTGTACGGATCCTTCATTCCAGAGGCAGGTCCGAGATGCGGACTAGTCGCGGACACTTCTAGTTAAGGATCCAATTTTGTTTGGCGAATATTAAACAAACCTAAAGCACACTCCACCCTAAATAATATATTTGGAAGAATTCCCATCCCACAGTTGATAAGATGCTATGTCCTCAAAGCATCAATTAAAATTTAAAACAAGGGTTAGAAAAACTCTTTGGGGCCTTTAGACCTAGCTAGAAACATATTTTCTCAATATCAATCGAGGGTCATATGCACCCCACACTTAAGCTCAAACTGCTCCTTTACTTCAAATTTTGGGTACTCAGACTTCCCATAATCTGTAAAAATAAATAAAAACACACATAAAAAAAAGAGATACTAAGAAAATAAAAATAAAAGACAAAACCTTAAATAACTAAAGAGAAAAATTATAACCTAGAAAAATAATTAATTTCTTAGTCCTCGACAACGGCACCAAATACTTGTTGCTTTCCTAACACACACAAGTGTATGTAGTCAACCAAAGTAACATAATGACTCTAAAAGAGTTGGGATGTCAAACCCAAGGGACTTGTCGATTAATTATTTACTAAGTTATATAAATTCTAATTATTTATTTAAGTGGTGAACAATTAACTAAGAGAAGAATATTTTTTAACAATTAATGAATGAATCGAGCTAAGATTATGGTTTAGCTAATAATCATGTTTAGCATCAATTTCATTAAGTTATTTGATTATTTAGTTATTGATTCACAGGGTTTAATTTGCCTAAGCAGGGTTGTACACCTCTACCGGCTTACTCTCATTGACAACCTAACTACATAGTTGAGCGGGGATAGACATGATCAATGAAAGTGCATTAAAGCTACTTTCTTGTATTTGAACCAAGCGAGGTGGATGGGTAGGTGTCAGAAGTCTCCCATACATGAATCATCTAGTCTCCTAAAAAAACAAGTTCCTTTTACCCTGAGTTATATCCACTACAACATATCTCGAATCCAGAGCAGACTACAAATTTATTCCACGGGTTGCCAGACTATGTGTGACGACCCGAAAAGGGGGCCTAGATGTGACATGGCGAAAGAGGACCCGAAGACCCTCGATCAAACCATCATAGCATCATTACACACATCATCGGTTC
>JBCEWC010019541.1:0-11368 GCA_038996855.1 Solanum aculeatissimum
ATACTTGGAAACCAAATCAGTTTTTTCCTTATAAGTGTAAGGGTTTTACCCTATAAATATAAGGGTTTCCTTCATTGCAAAATACATGTGAATGCAATTGAATATTATTCAGGAGTAATAAGAAATTTTCTCTCTACTTTTTCTTCTTTTACTTTATAATTTCATAACAAAAAGAATGTTGTTGGATGACTATATAATTGGTTAATCATTGAGATTTTATTATGAAAAACATAACGTAATTAGCCAAAAATAGGATATGTATTTACATTATATAACTATAGTTTGAAATAATTACAATTTATAACTTTAGTTAGGGTTTTGTTGCTATATTTAGAGTTTTGTTGTTATTTTCTCTCTCCTCTCTTCCTCTCTTCCTCTCTCTCTCTCTCCTCTCTCCTCTCTCTCTGCAGTTTCTTTCAAGATATACAATATATATGTATATCAGCTGCATATACACAATTATTTTGACAAATATACATAGTCAATTCGACAGATATACATACAATTTGCCTCTCTCCACTCCCTGCCCTCTCTCGCTCGCTTTTCCTCCCTCTCCTAATCTCGCTTGTCAGATATACAAATACATATGTATATTAGTTGCACATATACAATTATTTGACAGATATACACATACTACTTGACAAATATACATATACAATTCGTCTCTCTCCTCCTTCTCTCGATCTCTTTTACCTCTCTCCTCCCTTTCCCAATCACGTTTATCAGATATACAAATACATATTTATATTAGTTACACATATACAATTATTTGACAAATATACATATATAGTTTGACTAATATGCATATACAATTCGCTTCTCTCCTCCCTCTCTCGATCTTGCTACCTCTCTCCTCCCCTCGAGGTCACACAACTGATGTTATGCTGCTTAATAATGTAAAATATAACTATTTTACCATATTAAGTTTCAAACCTAGGCTATTTATGAAAATTTCCATTTTATTATTAGGTCTACCACATTGAGAGCTAAACTTATATGTTATAAACAAATTATATATAGTCAAATATGTATAACTAAATCAAATCACAAATTTTTCATGCATCGTGCGCATACTATACGAGAAGAAAATGACAGTAACAATATAATGGATACTATATATCATACAAAATGTTAGTATAAAATAGAATAATCCAAACGATTTATTATATAAATATTTTTATTGTTTCTCTCAGCTCTTTTTACTTTTTGAAAATAATCCGCGCATGACAGGAATAATATACTAGTGGTTTCCTAATAAAATTGGTAACATGGGATAAAATTGAAGTAATATAACACACATATAAATAACTGATCATGACGAGTAAAATAACTGTCACATCCTGTTTCCTTAAAATTCTGCAAACTTGTGTAAGGCCTAGGCACAAAAGTAAAACGTTACGAGAAAAACCCTTTGATAAATTTCTTGGCAGAGTGAAGGTGGAGGTGGAGGTGGAGGTAGAGATATATAGAATAATAATAAAATATGAGCAACAGCACAGAATCCATCTCTACCCAAAAGGTTCTTCAATGTGTAACGCTCCCTCCAAGAGGATTTTCACTTGGATTTTTTAAAAAAGGATCTGCTCCATGGATTTATTCTGTCCCAACAATTGAATTTCAACTAATCATTATATATCTCCTCACACAATTTTTCCATTTTCCTCTCAAGCGCATTGGATTTCCTAAGCTCGCTTCAGAAATATTTGTATGTTTCAATCTCTTTTTAATTCATTACATTAATTAATTATCATGATGGTGAATCTTTCATTGCTTTGTTTTGTCATGTTTATAGGCGGGCTTAATCCTTGGATCCACTTTGCTTGGGCGTTATAAGAATTACCAAGAAACGTTGTTTCCTCTTGCAAGTCAATCAATTCTTGGTGCAATATCAACTTTTGGTTACCTACTTTTCCTGTTTCTAAGTGGTGTGAAAATGGACACTAGCATGACAAGGAAAATAGGAAAAAGGGCACTAGTAATAGGTGTTCTTAATCACATAGCTCCTTTGGTTACCGGTATGATAACCGTGTTTGCATTATCAAGCTCTTTCTATCAAGAAGGTGTTGCACCACTATCCGCTCCAGTTGAAGTGATAAGTATTGCTAAGACCTCTTTTCCTGTCATCTCTTTCCTCCTTAAGGATCTCGGACTCTTAAATTCAGAACTTGGGCGACTAGCACTTTCTTCAGCACTTATTAGTGACTTATTTGGTCTCTCCATCAATGCAATTAGTGCTCTAGTTGTTATAGGTGCAAAGAATACACTCCAAAGAGCAATCACTGATGCAATACTTTTAATTGCTTTCATTATTGTTGTTATTTTTGTTTTTAGGCCACTCATGATATGGATAGTCAAAAGGACCCCAGAAGGGAGGCCTGTTAAAGACCTTTATATTCTAATGATTGTTCTTGCTGTTTTATTTTCTGGGATCTTCTCCGCCTGGTTTGAACAAACTGTTCTTTTAGGGCCTTTAATCTTTGGCTTGGCCATCCCTGAAGGACCACCTTTAGGATCTACTCTAGTAGATAAACTTGATCCATTTGCTTCAGGATTTCTGTTGCCTATTTTTGTAAGTCTTATGTCATTAAGAACAAATCTCTCCTCTATAAATCCCTCTTCTGCTTATACATTTGCAAATATTGTCCTACTGTGTTTCGGCAGTATATCAAAAATACTAGCATGTCTACTTCCCATGCTATATTGCAAAATGCCCTTTAATGATGCTGTAGCCATCAGCCTCATCATGTCTACAAGAGGTGTTGTCGACTTGGCTACCTACAGCTTTCTAAGAGATGATAAGGTAAATAATTAAATGGTACACTCTGGTTACATATATATGTTCAAAAATTTCAACATTACTATCTTTTGCAGATCATTAATCAGGCTAGTTTTTCTTTTATGGTAATAGCAACAGCTGTTATTGCAATATTTGTGCAAATCATGGTGAGATGGCTTTATGATCCATCTAGGAAATATGCTGGATATCAAAGAAGAAACTTAATGAATTCCAACAACAAGTTACCCATATTATTTTGCATCCATAATCAGGACAACACTGCAGCTATACTTAGACTTCTGGAGAAATCAAATCCCACTAGGGATTTCCCTATAGTTTCCAATGTTCTCCATCTTATAGAGCTACGGGGTCGAGCATCTTCTATTTTCATCTCTCACCAAGTTCAGACAAAGGCTGTTACTGATGTATCTTACTCAGAAAATGTCATTCTTGCATTCCAGGGGTATGAACGCAGCAACTATGGAGCTGTGACCATTCAAGCATTTACAGCTATCTCCCCACGCAATCTAATGCATGAGGATATATGTACTCTTGCCCTTGATGTCCTTGCGTCCATCATTATATTGCCTTTTCATCGAAAATGGGCTGTGGATGGATCAATAGAAGTTGAAGACCATGGTTTGAGAACTTTAAACTCTAGTGTTCTTGAAAGGGCTCCTTGTTCTGTTGGAATCCTAGTTGATCGAGGCCAGTTGCGACGTTCTAACTCTGTCCGTGCATCAGAGAATATTTATTGTGTTGCTATATTATTTTTGGGAGGAAATGACGACCAAGAAGCATTAGCATTTGCAAAACGAATGGCCATTAGTGGGACCATTAGCCTCACGGTGATACGTTTGATTTCTAAGCAAGATGTGAGTTGTAATGTGGATGAAGTAATTGATTTGGATGTTGTAGGTGATTGGAAACATAGCCGTAGTGATTGGGAAAATGTGAAGTATATTGAGCATCACGTGAATGAAACAACAGAAACAGTATTGTTAGTTCGTTCATTAGTAGATGATTATGACCTTATAATAACAGGGCGACGAAACAATACACATTCTCCTCTAACAACAGGACTTGAAGAATGGAGTGAAATCCCAGAATTAGGTGTCATTGGTGATATGCTTGCCTCAAAGGATCTAAAGACATGGGCATCTGTCCTAGTGATTCAACAACAACAAACAACTCTATAACCCTTCAGTTTCTTGCATACTTGTATATCTCAAGTGATAATTACTGATAAATAAGAATCTAGCAAAAATGTACTATACACACCTATATTAGATAATCGAGTCCATGAGTTAATATCACACATGGTCACTCAACTATTTTAATTTTTTTCATAGAAAGTCATTCAACTATTAGTTTTTTCCACATAAAGTCACTTAACTTTCTTTTTTAATTTCAAAGTCACTCAACTAAGAATTTTTTTCACAAAAAGTCACTTAATTATATGTTTTTTCCACAAAAAGTCACTCAGTTTTATTTTATAACTCAAAAGTCATTTAACTATTAATATGTTACTTAAAAGTCACTCAATAATTAATCTTTCACTAAGAAAGTCATCTAGCCAATTTAAATAAATTTTTTCACCAAAATATAATTTATTATTTTAAACTAATTTTTAAAAAAATAATAAAATGCTTATTTTAGATTTTATTAAATTTTGTTGAAACATAGTTTTTGTTTTAAATTATCTTTTAAAATACTAACATACCCATTTGAATTATTTTATTAAATTTTGTTGAAGTATAATTTTTTATTGTAAATTGCCTTTAAAAACTCAAATGTTTAGGCACTACAAGGGCAACAATGAAACAATAGAAGACGAGAACGGTGTTTTAAATAAAAATTATGTTTTAACAAAACTTAATAGTTGAATGATCATTTAAGATATTAACTCCTGATTCCATTTACATAGCACACTAGACTTTGTAGGGGTATTTGTACTCCCTCTTCCTTTACATTGGATCTTTTTGGTGCAATGGCTGATGAATTTTGGTTTCATTTTCTATTTGCATACTTGAATGGAGTAATTAATCCAAAATTGTATACTTGAGAATGTTGGATGTCTCCTTCATGCCTTGACAAGAAAGACTTCAGCCGACATAAATATACTCTTACTATTTTTATAAATTTGTCATTCTTATAATTTGACAATTTTTACAAAATCATATATAGTCTTTAACTCTTCAAATTAAGGATCGCTAACTTTGAAGACAAAATAATACTCTTTATATGAGTTTATGAGATACTTTTCTTTTATATTTTTAATGAACTTTCCTTAGATGCTCTTTGTTATGAATTCATTTTACTTTTCCCTTTAATTCGGTACGATAATTGACTATTTTACTGTTAGATTATCTTTTATTTTTTCTGTTCAAATTTGTCCCAACCCTCCTATTTCTATTTTGTAATCAAACTTTGGTTATCTTATAACTTATTTGATTATGGTTCAATTTTCTATTATCTCATCTTCAATCACATCAATAATTTAGGTTTGATAAATTCTTCAACCTCCAACTAATACAACAAATGCAATAAGCCTTTGCATATATGACCACAGTAAATAAATTATGTTGGGGTGGTGGAATTACATTCCTGGCCATCTTGAAGATTAGAGAAGAAAAATAAAGACTTCAGAGGAAATCATTTTAATGCTAGTGTTTGAGCATCGGCGGATCTACGTTTGTTGAAGGGGTGTTTGTCAAAAAAAATTACTAAATACACATATATATATTAAAAATAGAAAATAAAAGATTAAAAATCAAAAGCAATATTCTTATGTATCAAAGTACTTGTAGCTTGTGTGGTTAAGATACTTGGTAGTGTTTTGGACATAGTGAGTCTCATGAACCTGTCTGCAGTTTTTTCTTCCTTCATTTTATTAATTTTAGTTTTAAATTTAAAAACTATGAGCTAGACCTCTTTGACACTTCATTAAAAATCTACGGGCTCACTATAATTTATTCAAAATCAATCTATTCCCTTTTATTTTAGAAATAGAATTGAAATAAAACTTAAAAAATGTTATTCCTTTATCAATTATAATTAAATAAAAATCAAAATATTATTGACTCCTTGTATTTATATAGTTGTGACTTGTGAGTTTCTTCAAAATAATAAAAAAGTTCTTGTTCCTTAATACAATGAAATAATTTAGAATTCATTAAATTGATTTTTAAATTTACATATATATTATTTTATTAATTTTTGAATTTGCATATAACCAATTGACTATGATTATTTATTATATTATATGTAGTTCTCTATTATTTGATTCTAAACAACTAATTGTTAATGAAATGCAATATATCAAGAGTAATTCTAAATTACTAAAATGTGAATAATTTAATTCAAAATTTTAAAATATTATGTAATAAAAAGAGTAGATAATTATTTATTTTTTAATTTATAATTTTATTTAAATTTTATATAATTTAACTAAAATATTTCTTTCTATAAAGTTCACTACTAATGGGGGCCTCAAATGTTTTGGGGGCCTAAAACAAAAGCTTTATTAATTTTGTTCCTTAGTTATCCTAATCCCTTAAATGGTGATACAACTTAAAAAAGATCCTGAGTACGCCACTTTTTGAGGGTACCAATTCATCAAAAAAGTATCATAAGACTCACCAATATTGGTAATATTTGCTATTATTGCTTTCGTATTCATTTTCTTGTTTTGCCTCTTCTTGTAACTTTTGTGCAATTTTTGTAATGCATAGAGATAGGTGACATGCTTCTCAATGTGGTTGAGAGAGTTTTGAGTTAGTTTTTCCATTTTTGGGGCCTTTGTTGACAGAGCTGACTTTGGTCAACATCCGAAGAATCTCAAATGAGATTTCCCTGTTCCATCATCTCCAAAGGTTCATTCTAGACTACGAGCATGTGCTTGGGGCTCGAGGCATTCGATGTAAGTTTGAGATTTTAAGCCAGATGTTTGTAGAAGTTTGTATCACGATTCAAAAACTTGGGGCATGATGGCCCTTACGAAATCCATTAGTAGGTAAGCCAACTCATAGTTTAAAATGACTAGTAACAGGCCTAGGGGGAAACAAACAACAACCGGCGAAAGATAACAACATAATAGAGAAATAAAAAGCATAAGAGAAGAAATGGCACACATATATATGTACAATAAATCAAGATCCAATTCCACAAACTAGTTAACAATGGTATAAAGCTGCTAAATTAGTACAAATTTCCAAAATAACAAACTAAGTACAAACTTGTCTTAAATACAATGGACTAGTTAAGAACTATATACAGAAGGAGACAAATTAATTTAGGACACCATCAGCTTACCCTCAATAACCGGTGCCTAGCTGCTAAACCAACACTCAACACTATCAATTGACACTCAGATCTGCATAAGGGAAAAATAGAGCAGAGTGTGGCATGAGTACAAAAATGATGGTACCTAGTATGCATCACAAGTTGACTGAGTGTGATGACCTAATTTCTCGAGTCATAATGATATCTACTACACCTAGCCAGTAGGTAAGTCAACCCGTAACCCATAACAAGACGTAATGGGTGTCACGACCCGGAAGTGGGGCCTAGATGTGACATGGCGAAGGAGAACCTGAAAGTCCTCTATCAAGCCATCATAGCATTATTACTCACATCATCGGTTCGGAAATATCGAAAAGTAAACACATAGCACATATTGCTAGGGAAAATGGGGCTTTGGACTCAAGCTATGGGGATGTTGCCGGGGATGGGATGAACATGGATCACATAGCACATAACAAGTATTTCTAAGAGGCGGGTAAGTAGGTCTTAAGCTATTGGGGCATACCGGGTTAGGGGACTTTCCACATAAGCACATTCCCAACATTCACAAGCTCAATACATAATCATAAGCATAATCGGACCATCATTTCCATAATCAAATCTCAATAGTCATAATATCTCAACAAAACATAATACAACGTGTAAGAGTTTAACATATCCAACATAGCCTCTACATAAGATAGAACGGGGCCTCGACATAATCCAGGCACACCCTCAAGTCATAAAGTAAGGAAAATAAAACGATACAAGGAAGATAGAACATAGTTATTGTCCTTGAACAAAAGGGCTCACCACAAGAAAGTGGCTTGAAGGATTATCACTCGTCGTCCAACGGAAGATAGAGGTCGTCACCGGTCCCTACATGGTTAGAACATGTATACAAAGAGTATAGGTTAGCACATAATATACACTAAGTATGTGGGCATGCAATGCATATGACATAATAATATGACCAAGCAAGATGACAAGGGGACAAGTGATACGAAAGGAATGTGCATAGCCAAAAGATAAGTATATCATAACAATATGCCATGCCATGATGCATGAAATGCAACCTACGAATCATATCATAGCGGGGATGTGACCTCAACCAACAACAGAGGGAACCCGAGTGAGCTACTAATTGGATTCGGACTACTTGTCAGGTAGATCCCTAATCACCCTTCAACAAGGGGAAACATAACAAGTCATCCCATCTAGGGAGAAATTCCATGTTGGCACATGGTTTGACGGAAGGGAGTATGAACCCTTGGAGATAGTCCACCCCGACTCCAATCCCTCGGTGCTAAGTCTCATCCCACGGGAATACATATATACATGCAAGATTTTCAAAATGGAGGGTTGACATTCTTTCCAAAACCATGCATCATTAGGCAAACCATCTCATTACCGAATCCATATCCATACTTAGGCTAGAAAGCCAACAAGAATTTCCAAAACCATTTCCATATCAATGCAATAGGAGTAGCTCATCTACATAACTTATCATATCAAGACTTCATAACATATCAACATGGTGCAAGCACCCATAATGCTCAAAGAGTCATAACAAGAGACTATGTGATCACAAGTCTTAACCTATCACATCATAACAAGAGGGGCATGCCCTTAACAAGAATTTCATTATAACCATACTTCAATGCATATGCCATGAATGAGGAATCAAGTGCATGGTTAATGGAGGTTCAAACCTTAAACCATAATTCAATAGATGATTCAACATAATTCATGAGAAAGTCTCAATTCAAAGCATAGTGCAATTTACCAATGCATATTAAACCATCAAAGGGACATACACATTAGACCTTCAAGTGTTTCAATGCACTTCATAAAATTCAAACTTAAATCAACTTTAAATCTCCTAATTTCTACAACCCTCAACTCAATTCAATTGAATACATCAAAATTTAAAGAACCCATAATTAAAGAAACCTTAAATTCATAATTTAAAGAAAAGGATTCTTGGGTCTTCATTGATGAAGGGGAATCCATGAATCAATCCCATATACCTTAAGATTAGCCAAGAGAATTGGATGATTTTGCAAGAAGGATGATTTTTCCCAAATTTCTTTGAGCTCTCATCAATGGAGGTCAAGAGGATTGAGAGAATTTTGGTGAGGTTTGAAGAGTGTTAGAATGAATAAAAGGGGATTAGGGTTTGATTTGGGGGCTTTAAGAGACTTTAGAAAGGCTAAAATAGGTATGGGATTAAATCAAATTATGAATTAATCATTAATAAAATGGACAAAATCACATAAACAGGGCCTCACGGAAGGCTGCCCAGGGGTCGTCTACTGGTTCACGGACCGTGAACCTGTCCGTGAGACCACACTTGGTCTCGGCTTCAACTTGAAATCTCAGGGGACTTTCTGGATCAACTCACGAGGGATCTCACGGACCGTGTAGCTGCACACGCACTGTGTACTTGTCTATGGAGCATCACTTGGTCCGGAGTCCAGCCTCGAGCCTTGACGAGCTCACTGGAACACTTCATGGGAGCCCCTCAGGAACCATGAAGGCTCACACAGATCGTGAAGTGGTCCGTGGAGTTCCACTTGGTCCGGGGCTTGGTCCACACTTCAAGGAAGTCCACTGAAACAATCCACGAGAAACACCACAGACAATGAACCACTAAATGGTCCGTCATCCCTCACTTCGGCTCCATTTCGAATCCTTTTCCAGCATACTTCCGAATACGGGCAGTCTCACTGCAAGGGCCATAACTTCCACATCCAAACTCCAAATTGAATGAAACTAGTTGTGTTGCGAAGATAACTCAAAGAGCTTCGATTTGATATATAATAACCCACACATTTCATCTCTTATCAAGATATATGGCTTTTCAAAGTCCATGCTGCCTAACCGGCCTTACAATCTTCCACCAAAATAATTACTTTGATTCCGACCACTTAAATGCAACTCATGACTATCAAAATTCAACCATGACGAGTCCAACACCAATATCGACCAACTATTATGAAGTTCGAAATTTTTTGGATTGTTACACTTTCTATTTTTATTTTGTTTTTTGCTGATATTTTATGGTCTGTTGTTAATACATATAAATTTTTACATCTTGCAGTGAATATTTTGCTTCCTGGAGTTAATTCTATTCTTGACATTTTCCAGTATAATACTAACGATCTATCTATATTAGAATCTTTCAATGCTACTGAATAATTAGCACTTATTATGAATTTAATTTTTTGATATATGAGGTTTCCTTTAACTGCGCTTATTATACTTTTTCTATAGGGTGTATTATTCTGTCATCCGCCACATATATTTCTATGGGTGTATCTATTTCTTCTCTAAAGCAAGCTTTTATCAATATATTTGTTCCTCCTAAATGTACGAATTTGATTGATTTTTTCATTTTTATTTTTTCAATTTCTTTATTTATTGCCCTTTTATTGATTATTGGTATTCTGGTTTTCCCTTTAGTGTGTTTACAATCTATTATGTGTTCTTTCTGGCTTATTACATAATATTCTTCTGATGGTTTTTTAAACCAATGCTTTAGTTTTGATAGTTCTAATACTTTTTTAATACTTAAGTCTAATTCTTTTCTTTTTATTTGTTCAAATATGTTGTTGTCAAATATTATTTTTTGTTCTGAAGATTCTTGGTCTTGGTATTCTTTCTGTGTTATTATATTTATATCTGTTCAGTTATCTTCTTCATTTGGTCACTACTAGCATCATACTTTTTCAGTATACTGACTTCCTAAACAGCGCATCAATACTTAGTACTCCCCTAATACGGCCTTCTTGCCTAATCGATTTTCCATTTTGGATTGCATAGTTCTGGAAGTCTTTTACTCTATTTCCTATGCTAGCAAACTAGCTTTAAAATATGAATAATTCTAGTCTATAATAATAATAATCATAAATACACCACATAATAATATGATTAACAGGAATTAAATGATTTAGCTATGCAAATTTATAACCATAAGTTAATATACCTATTGTAGCTCTGAATTTTCTATAGATTCTGCCATAGATGTATTTGAAAGCTTATATTTTTTATATATTCGAAAGGGTTATTGGTTTTTTAATGAAAGCTTGCTTTCGGAGTGAAAGACTTGTCCTTTTATTGCCAATGAGGCTTTCTATTTATACACAATTCCTAACTCCTAAAATGACTAATCTATCCTAAAGACGCGTTAACTTTAATAATTACATGTCCATGTCTTCTTTACAGATGAACGATCCTAATTAAAAGTAAAAAGATTAAACTATTTACTTTTTGACTTATGTACAACTACTTTATACTATTTACTAC
>JBCEWC010019542.1:0-11368 GCA_038996855.1 Solanum aculeatissimum
TACGGTTGCTCTAAAATTTGGGTTAGACCCATTTCCCACTCAATTTGACCCCCTAACCAAGAATATGAAGTCGTATTATCAAAAAACGAAATGAATTTTTGGATATAGCTAAAACACGTTTACGGTAACTTCCAAAGCACATTTTTAGGAACTTTTTGGGTCGTTCCAAAAGGTAAGATGGAGTGTCAAAATAAAAATGAGAGAAAGTTAGATGGGTTGTTTATGCATTTTTTATTGGCTTTTGTGTCATGGCATGACATGTTGAGCACACTCTCCTCATTTTGTTGATTCTTTGAACAAAAATGTCAAAATGAAACATGAAAATTGGAGTTGAAGGGTTAAAAATGGAACAAGATTGAGTTGAAGTGTCAAAATAAAATTTAGAGACAAGTTTAAGGGTCTGCATATGTGTTTGGTTTAGGCGGAATATAAATTGGGATATCCTTTCATTTTCAATTTTGTCATCGTCTTTCTTAAAATTGGAGAAATAAGTTGAAAAGAGAAAAAGTATCATTTCTTTTTAGTTTATAATAGACTTAGGGTCCATTTGGAAAGCCACCTGAAAAATTGAAATTAGTGTAATTACTATGGTAGTAATTATAAACTTAGTAATTAAACAATCGAGTAATTACTCTGTCATATTTGTCTACCACAATGTAATTACAAAGTTATATAAATTTTAAAAAATAAAGTTAATTATTCAAAATTTAAAATTTATATTTAGAAAAATAAGGGCATTTATAAATCATATTAAATTAAGTATTTAAGATATATGTTGTTTTTTGAAAATATATTCATTAGTAAATATATATTTTCAACTAATATTATAAAAAATATTATTTATATTTTTTAAATTAGTATATTTTAATTAAATTAATCATAAAACTAAAAGTACAAAATTTCAATGAACGTCAGAAAATGCAATTTTCAAAAAATATTAATATTATAAATGTTAGTAATATTAACGAAAAGGAAAATGTAAGGATATAACCTTATTCGACAATGAATTCAACTTTAGTTTAAAAATTAGAATGCTAACAACATTATGCTAATGATAAATAAACTAGAACAAATAAAAAAAAAATATAAAAAATATATGAAATCACAGTAAAAATTGAGAATGAGAAGAAAATAAAATATAAATAATAAAAAAATATTTTTAAAGTTTCCTGTGATGTAATTACAACAATTCCTTATCTTCCCCTGTGAATTGAAAAATGTAATTACACTCAAAACTTGTCTTGTCAAGTAATTACTTGGTTTGCCAAACAGGTCAAAAAGTATAATTACATCTAATTACACTGAATCCCAATTACATGGTGGTTTTCCAAACAGACTCTTACTAATCCCGTGATTGTACCATATAGAGAGTGTAATCTTGAAGGATATTTTTGGTGTTTGATAAAACTATCATTTTATCCCTCTTGATAGCTGTCCTGAGTCATGTTTAATTAGTTTTGAAAGTTAATTTTTGATAATCTTGTAAAAAGTTGAGTTTTTGTTAAAGATTTGAGTTTTGAATGCTTAAGGTACTTAATTTTAAATTTTTGAGTCATATGGATATTCGAGTCTCAAAATAAAATTTCGTCGATTCCAACAGTTTTGAAATGTGAAAATTAATTTAGGAGAGTTGTCAGAATCATATTAGGAGTTGTTATGTGAATTTTAGGTCCGAAGTTGAAAATTGAGTTAAAATTTGACTTTGGTCAATATTTTGATTTCTGGTGCTCGGATCAGATTCTTGATGGTTCCATTAGTTTCAAGAGATGATTTTTGTGTTAGAATGAGCTTCGTCATAATCTTTGAGTGTTCTGGTAGCATTTTGATATTTCAGGTGTTGTAAGTTAGTTTAATTGCGACTTCTTATGTTCCGAATCAAGGAGACCTCAAATTTGAGTTTCAACGATTTCATGAAGTCTGAAATGTCAAATTTAACAGGTTTGGATATATTGTTTGTGTGTATCGAGTTTTGAACAAATTTCTACTGTCCATTTCGTGATTTTTGTGTTATTTGCAAATTGTTGATATCTGCTATCTAGTGTCCTATACTTTGCGGCCACAACATGCATTCCACATTCACGAAGGCCTTGGATTTATACCTCTGCATTCGAGTGAGGTGTACCACATTCGTAGAAGGCTTGTGTTTGACCCTTCGCGTCCACAGATGGCCAGTCCGCGTTTGCGAAGGTCCATTTGACCTTGACCTCTTCGTTCGCGGGCCCCATGTCGCAATCGTGGAAGTTTAAGTTTTTGTGAAGAGTAACTTTTCTAAGAAGTTGGAATTTGAGTTATTTCCACCATTTAATTTTTTTTAGCTCGGATTAGATGACTTTTCAAGGGGTTTTCGAAGAGAATCATTTGGGTAAGTCATTTTAAGCTTAAATCTTCATTACCCACTAGTTATTACTTGATTTTAACTTCAAGTTGAGGTTTCAATTGAGAAATTTGGGGATTTTATGAACTTGAATATAAAAAAAGGTTATTGTGAGTTCATTTTGACTCCATTTTTGAAATGATTTTTGCCAATAGTTCCTTAATCCCTTGAACACTTCTATGTAAAAATTTCAAGATTTCATTCTCGTTTATCAGTATTGATTTTTTTGACCATTTTACCCTTATTTTCCCAATTATATGAATTTGGTGTCATTAGCTTTAAAATATGATTATAAATTCATTTTTTACTAGATTGTGGTGCTTTGGAGTATAATCAGAAGGAGAATGCTCCAACTTTAGATTGATAGTGACTTTTTGGCTAAGGCAAATGTATTTCTAACCTATTATTAAGTGTGTTGAACCATATATTTCCTAGTTGCATGATTGAGAAATAATGTGAAGTGACTTAAATATGTAATTTAGTGAAATAATTTATGAGATGAGATGAGAAATTATCTGTGATGTGTCAATTAGCTTCTTAATGTGGAATTTCAGATATGGAAAGTTATATATGTGTGTGAGTTCATTTTGACGAATATTGATGTGCCTGTTGACTTATATTTGTGTGGTATTATGTGTTTCATTGTGATGCCCTAGATTTTAAGGTAAGACCCGAGTTGTGCCTTGTACGCATATATACTCAACTTGATGACTTCTAATGAGGTGGAAACAATTATTAGGTATTTAAAGTGTATTACATGTGGTTTTGGGTCATAAAACTTCTCTTACATCGAGCCAAGTCCAAAGGATTTCAATCGGCTAAGTTTTGGTATGAGTTCGTATAATGGTCAACTTCAAATGTTCATATCTCTTATCACATAATGAATTAGGTGACCTACCACCTACCAAATTAAAGGTCTTTGAATTAACTTTTCAATGGATTAAATTTTGCCTTATTCGTAGTTCGGAGTAAAAATTTATGGTCATTTCACTGAGGCTCTCCTAGGATGTCAAAAAGAGTGACAACCAATTTAACTGGCAATTTGACCGCCGAATGCCTCCAAAACGTTTCAGAAACTATCAAAAAAGGCGATCTGAATGTCCCATTCGGCATACCACTGAATGGTTTGGCGACGTGACCCCTGGACCATCGATTTTGCCATCAGGATTTATCAAAATATCTTTTTTTTTTACTTTTGATGATATTTTTACATTCACAAAAGGGATTTTTGACCCATTTAACCTAAATACACCTTCCTAAGCCTATTTTCATGCCCTAATAACCTTCCCCTTCACCCATCTCAAATTTGTCTATCAAGAAAGAAGACCCAAATCCTCCATTGAAGAACAAGCTCCAATTGCTTTCCATCTTTTCACCCAATTCAAGATTTTCTTTAACTTACTTCTCTATTTTGCTCTAAGGTATGTGGGTTTATTCATCCTTGGGTCCTTCCACCCATGGAGTCCAAAATCCTTTTCAACTCAATCTTTTATTTCAAGATTTATTTTGTTATAAGTACTTCCTATTACTAATTATATGTATT
Organism: Solanum aculeatissimum; assembly: GCA_038996855.1. Classification (NCBI taxonomy): domain Eukaryota; kingdom Viridiplantae; phylum Streptophyta; class Magnoliopsida; order Solanales; family Solanaceae; genus Solanum; species Solanum aculeatissimum. The sequence continues at coordinate 3,918 of JBCEWC010019542.1, forward strand.
ATTTATGTTAGAAATGATTATTTATTGATTTTTAAATGCATGAAATGAGTTGGTATTTGTGAACCTTTTACATTACTACATTGGGTTGATGATTTCTTAAATGGGCCTTGTTAAATCTTTATGAAAATGCTATATTTTGGTCTAAATCATGAATATTATGTTCAAATGAGTATTTATTGCCTTCTAACTGTATGAGTTGATGAATTTTGGAAAATGCCCTATCTTAAACTATTATGGATCTTTTAATCTCATTATGGACTATTTAAATTGTGATTTCAAATGATATATTCTCATGATAAGCACAATGTTTTTTGAATATTATGAATGATTAAGGGCTATCAAGTATGATATGAATTCATGAGAACGCTATGAAAATTATGAAAGATTATTGAGCCCTTTTATAATGCTATAATGCTATGATTTTGATGAGTTACTCCTATTATGATATTATGATTCACAAGCTTATGCATGATACAAATTTATGTATTTCGTGGGATGTTGACTTAACACCGAGAGGACCTTCTTATATTTCCATGGTCCCTTAACTACATTGCCACCGTAGGTTTATGATTTGCTAATGGATTCCATATAGCCCATATTCCATGATTTCTAAAATGGACAAGTTCCCATAAGGTCCATGTAAGTTATCCATCAAAATGCATCAAAATGGGTAGGTTCCGTAAGATTCATATAAACCAATTACCAAAATGGGTAAGTTCCCATAAGGTACTTGTTATATATTCACCAAAATGGGCAAGTTTCGTAAGGTATTTGTAAAGCACTCTTTGAAATGGGTAAGTCCCCATAAGGTGAGACTAGTCTACCTTGACAAGTAGACTACTCCTTTTTCGATATGAGGAACCATCGGGATTCCATGTGGTAGCTCACATGATCTTAAGTTTTGGTTAAAGTCTCTCCCCACATATGTATGTTTACTCTCTATGCATGTTTTAAATTAAGGTATTAATCATACATCTCATATTGAGATTATTGCCTTTGGTATGATTATGCATTTTGTCTATTATGGCTTAAGATTTCTTGTTGCATTGCATCCAACATACTTAGTACATTCAAAGTACTAACATATACTTTTTCCTTCATGATCTAACCATGTAGAGACTAGAGCTCTCCTCCATCTCCCTCCTCGTGGCTAGTTTGACGTGTGAAGATCTTTGCTTGTGGTGAGTCCTCCATTTAGAGGGCAACATCCATTTTCTATTTACCGATGTTAAAACATTACTATTATTATTTACTTTTCAGGGTGAGCCTGGAACATGTCTTGGCCCCTGTTCTACTCAAGACTAGAGGTATTGTTGGATAATATGTTATATATGACTCATGTGACACTTATGTATCTATGGAGACTTTGTCTTAGTCCTTATCCCATGTATAATGTTGCTTTGATTATGTTAGAAAGTGGTGAATTCCCTAAGTCCCTAATTCCCATAGAGTGTGTCCCATGTTCCCTTCCCTTGGATTTACTTGTTATGATTGTATGATGGAAGTTCCATGATCCCTTATCCCATAGAGTATGTGCTAAGTCCCTAATACCCTCAGTAGTATTTGTTTATGATTGATCCATGCTTCTTAAAGAAGTATGTGCTTATGTATGCTATGAGACTTGTTTGGGGGTACCTTCGGGTTCTCCATTCACCATGTCGCACCTAGACCCTAGGTTTGGGTCATTGTAAAACCTTTCCCGCGCCTCGAAAAATACCTATAGAGTATTTCTTGATTATCTCAGAATCTATATATGATTTTGCAAATCCAACTTCATATTCTTTTTTAGAGGGTAAAATTATGTAGGAAAGGGTGGTCTTCGATTTTTGGATGACCCATAGTGAAAAATAATTTTTCGGATTGTTTGGGCTTAACTAGAAAAGTATGCGATCATCCGCGTCGCAGACCTGTCGTCTAGTAGTATAAAATTGACCTAAATTCATTCCTAGGACAAAACGAAGTAGAAAAATTAAACTTCATGCGAAAATACTCTTAATCGTAACAAGTTCACGTTGCGTACTTGTCGCGCCATAGGTCAATGTTTTTTGAAAATCTTCTTTTTCACATGAGAGCAATTGGGTAATAACCAAATATCTATATAAACTGAAATCCTTCATTTCTTCAGCCATTCTATGCCTAAATCTCTCATAAACACTCCCAAAATCCTTCCAATTCATCATCAAATCCTCCCTTCAATCTCAAGATTTTCAAGAACTTTTATTTAAATTCAAGATCCCAAGTGAAATCCTCCAAGTCTCATAAAGTTTCCTCTATATATTTCAAGAATTTGAGGTATCTTCCATCCATGGGTCCTTCCACCCATGGAGCCCCAAAACTATTTTTATCAAATTTCTTGATTCTAATGACTAATTCTTTATGGGTACCTTCTACTATCACTCCATTGCATGAAATATGTTGGGAATTTGTTAGATATTGATGCATGGGCCTCAACTAATGATTGAGATTATGATATACTTAATATATTAAAGCTTTGTATACTATGGCATCTTGAAAGACTTGAAAATATTATGAATTTTTGAATGATTTTCATGACACCCAAATTGGGATTTTGCAAGTATGATAGTGGATTGTTTGAATGACTTCTTAAATGACTTTAATTTTACCCCTCTCAAGTTCCTTACTCTTGAATTCTATTATTTTAAGCTTGAATACATATACCCACCATGTTTGGGTTAAATTATGTGGCAAACCTCTTATGTGATGAAGGTCTTATGGCAAGATATGTGATTTATGAATGTTGCTAACATTGAAGGGCAATTAAGCATGCTATGAGCTCATGAGAATGTTATGAATAATATGAATCCCTTTCTTTGATATTATGATATAATGGTTTGATGATATGTATATTGTGATGGGTTGTTTAAGAATGATTTAAATTGAAGATCTTCACTATATGTCTTGAAGTATAAATTTCTAAATAATGAGCAATGAAGGTTTATGAGACATTCTATGTTTATTATTGGCTTATGAAAAGTCCCTAATGAATGAACGTTTGATGGTAGAGGATCTCCCGTCCAATTTATGAATGAATGTTTGATGGTAGAGGATCTCCTATCTTGTTAAAGAATAAATGTTTGATGGCAGAGGATCTCCCATCCAAGGTATGATTAAGAATCTATCCAATAACTTTGACTTTGTGATATTAAGGTGTTGGGGATTGGATAAATCACCCTCCCACATGACTTGGAATAATTTTAATGATATGATTCTATGACTAATGATACTCTACTCTTGTGAGAGAACTACCTAGAACTGAGTGGACTAGAGGCGAATACCCAAGTCCCAAACCACGTGCCACCATAGGTAAAAAGGTGATTACCCAAATCCCTAAGAGGTGAGTACCCTAAAGATAAGTGCTTGAGGTGAGTCTGAGTCTGAGGGCTTGAGGCGAGTACCCGAGTTTAAGAACTAGAGGCGAGTACCAGGTTCACATAAGGTTTAGTGGATCCACTTAGACATTAGGAGGTTCACCTTGGCAAAGTGACTTCCTCCTTTCTTCCGGTGTAGGGGAAATATTGGAACTCTATGGATTATCTCACATGGTTTATGTCAGTTATTGTCTCTCTCACTATGTTTTATGAATTCCTCAAAACTTATGGTATATGTCACTCTTGATCTATGGTTTTATTATATAAGCTCATATTCCCCTCATGTCCCCAAGATGTCCTATTATGATGGTTCCTTCTTATTATATCTAAATATGTTTACTACCACAGATGGTGTTTTGAATTCATATAATTACTTGTCATTTTACAAACTCAAATGATTTCCTCTCATATGTTCATGGCTCCTTGATATTACTTATGGTCTTATTCGTAAAGGCATATGACTCTCTGTTTTGAAGTATGCATGGTGTTCTTGTTATGATTATTAATGGTTAATTTATAGTAAGATAGTCATTCCCTTAAAATAGATATTTTGTTGTTCCTAAAAGGTATTGCGATTTTTCTTATGCATGATGATCTATGTTCCTTATTATTCCAAGTTTAAGTGTTTTATCGTGAAATACATTATGTGTGTATTCCTTACTTTCCATATGTATTATACTATGTTGCATGGCTTGAGAAATATTTTAAATGATCATATTGTCAGTAATTTATGGTTTATTCTTTGTTGCATTGCATGCCCACATACTAGTACATTCAAAGTACTACCACATACATTTTGCCTACATGATCTAACCATGTAGGGTCCGATGCTCCTATCCATTATCCTTCTCCACGTGGCTAGCTAGTCCATTTTAAGAGTGCTTTTGGTGAGTCCTCCACTTCGGGGACAACATCCACTTTGCTTTAATGCTTTTGTTAATACTTGTCTTTTTTTGGATACTATCATTTGAGGATGTGGTCGGGAGATGTCTTGGCCCCCATTTCATTCTTGAGTAGAGTTTTTGGATATGGATATGATTATGTATGTGATGAGCTCAACCCTTATTATGTTTATGTGTTATGGAAGACTCTCTTAGTCCCTATTTCCCTCTATGTATTGGTGCTTATTGTTGACGATGTGAAGAAAGTCCTAAGTCCCTATTTATCTCCATATCATAAGTCATTCTTACCCTCCCCATAGACTTTATTTGCTAAGTGATTCATGCAAATCCTCTTTCCGATAACATCCCCATAGCATGAGTCCAAAGTTTTGCTTCCCTTAGAATTATTTGTTACTTGATTGTTGTTTAATTATGCTTCCACAACTAAGGATGTGCAGATGATATGTTAAGAGGCTTATTTGGGTTGCCTTTCAGTTTCCCATTCACCGTGTCATATATAGGTCGTAGGCTTGGGTCATGACAAGCTTGGTATCTAAGTACTAGATTTATAAATGGTCCTTGGAAATCCAACACACCACGTCAAGTAGAGCCTTGTTCATAGTTGTGAAATGCGCCAGAACTATGAACAGGAGGCTATGTGGCGTTTTAGGAAATAATTCACTTCTTTATGTTTCATGTCGTGCTTTAGTTGATAATTGATGTTTCCTACCCATAATAGTTAGTCTTTCACTCTTCTAGATCATGCTGCCAAGAATATAGCCCAAGAAGTCCTTACTCCTAAAAGTGATCCGGCCTCACAAGCTCCCCAAGAAGAAAAAAGGGTCATGCACACCGAATATTGGAATGCCATTACCTTGTTGGCACAAGATGTGACCAACCAAATGAACCAAGGAGCCCAAGTTACTCATGCTCCCATACCAGCTTCAAGAGTGAGGAATTTTACAAGAATGAACCCTCTAGAATTTTATGGTTGCAAAATGGAAGAGGACCCCCAAAAAGTCATTGATGAGATATATAAAGTGCTTGTTATTATGGGGGTCATTTCGGAGGAGGAAGCGAGATTAACGACCTATCAGATTAAGGGCCTTGCTCAAATTTGGTTTGTACAATGGAAGCTTGAGAGGATGAATGATAAGCCTACTCCATGGGAGGAATTCAAGGCCCCCTTCCTCAACCGGTTCTTTCCTATTGAATTAAGAGAAGCAAAGATGATGGAGTTCATGAATCTTAAGAAAGGCTCCATGAGTATGAGGGGGAGTATTCCCTTAGTACTATTTATGAGATTCCCTAAACTCTTGGTTCTGGTCGCTCTTTCAGAACATACCTCCTAGAAAAATTCCCTTCCCCCGTCAAGATCCTGAATTTGAGAAAGAAGCCCCTCGGGCACAGGTAGAGGAACAAGTGACTTATGCAGAGTTAAGAAATGTGGTGTCTATGTTGGCCCAAGATGTAGTTAACCAAGCCCAGCTAGCTAATCTTGTGAATATCAGTTTTCCGACTTCTAGGGTGAGGAATTTCACCCGGATGAATCCTCCGAAGTTCTGTAGTTCGAAGGTGGATGAAGATGCTCAAACGTTCATTGATGAGCTCACTAAGGTGTTGACCATAATGGGGGTATGTTTGGAAGAGAAAAATGAATTTACTGCATATCAATTGAAGGATGTGGCCCAAGTGTGGTATGGTCAATGGTTGATTGAACGGGTTGCGGATGTCAAAGTTGGATGGTAAAAGTTCAAGATGGCCTTCCTTGATCGGTTCTTTCCTCTTGAGCCTAGAGAGGCCAAAATGACCGAGTTCATCAATCTCTGACAAGGTGGAATGACTATGAGGGATTATGCTCTCAAATTTACTAAGCTATCAAGTATGCTCCAATGCTTGTATCCAACCCCGTGCGAGAATGCACAAGCTCATATCCTGTGTCTCTGATTTGTTGTGAAGCAATGTCGTATGACTATGATTATTCGAGAGATGGACATCTCAAGGCTCATTACTTATGCCGAGCAAATTGAGGGAGAGAAACTTAAGAAAAAGAGAGTGCATGAAGCTAAGAGAGCCCAGTTTGATGGTGGATTCTCTAACTCCAAAGGTGGTAGTGGTTTTGGCCAATTTCAACAAGGCCAAGGTTAAAACATGAGAAGTGCTAATCCAAAGGTGCCTCCTCCTAAGGCACAAGTTGGGGGTGGTCTCCGGATTTCTCATTGTAGCCATTATGGTGGTAATCACATGGGTGAATGTAGGAGAGCTACTGGTTCTTGGTATGGGTGTGGTAGTTTGGACCACAAGATCTCAAATTGCCCAAATAATGTGAAAAGGATCAAGCGGCTCCCGGTGATCAAGGGAAACCGAAAGCTCCTATTGGTGGTTCTCCTAGAAACAACCGGTTCTATGATCTTCATGCCCGTCAAGAGGTGGAGAAAGCTCCGGACGTCATGACTGGTATGTTGAAAATCTTTGATTTTGATGCTTATGCTTTACTTGATACGGGTGTAAATTTATCTTTTATGACTCCTCTATTAGCTGTTAAATTTGGTTTGAGTCCCGAAACTCTAAGGGAACCTTATTTGGTGTATAATCCCGTAGGTGAGTCTATTATTGCTCGGAGAGTGTATCGGGGTTATCCTGTTTCTGTGTTGCACAAAGTGTTTCCGGGTGACCATGTAGAACTTGAGATGTATGATTTTGATGTTATCCTTGGGATAGACTGGTTTCATGCATCATATACCTCAGTTAATTGTAGGACTAGGCAAGTTAGATTCCAAGTTCTAATGAACCTGTGCTGGAATGTAAAGGTAGTGATTTCGTGGTTAAAGGTTGGTATATTTTCTACCTCAATGTCACGACCCGGATAGGGGGGCCTAGATGTGACATGTCGAAAGAGGACCCGAAGACCCTCGATAAAGCCATCATAGCATCATTACACTCATCATCGATTCGAAAACACAGAAACTAAAGCATGTAGCACATAAGCTCTAAGGATTTAGGGGCTTGGGACTCAAGCTATGCGGACAATACGGGGAAAGGGATAGGCATGATTGCATATAGCACAAAGTCATACATCATACATAACATTCAAGCCATAATCCTAACATGAGAACATAATCATGAGACATGCTAAATAACATCATATATATAGCAAGGATCCAACATACAAGCCAAAACG
>JBCEWC010019543.1:0-11367 GCA_038996855.1 Solanum aculeatissimum
AGGGGTTTAGGAGACCTTAGGATACCTAAAAGGGGCTTGGGGAAATATTAAATCACGAAATTACCATTAATGAAACGTACTTTTCAAGTCTAAGAAGAGTCACACGGAGGTGCTACAGTGCCCATCAAATGGCTCACTGACCGTTCAACTGCCCATCAAAAATGCCCTAGCCAAAATTTCAACGTGAACTCTCAGAGGACTTTCTGGACCACTTGACGGGAGGTTTCACGGACCGTGCGGCTTAACACGGACCGTGTACTAGTTTTTGGAGCCACACGTGGCCTAGGAATCAATTCCCAATCCAAGCCAAGCCACTGGAACACTTGACGGTACACCTCACGACCCGCCAAATGGCTCATGGACCGTGGGGTGGTTCGTGGCCCAAGACTTGTCTCATGAGGTGGTTTCTGGCTACCCCTAGCTCACTGGACTCCACACGGAGCCCCACACAAACCTTGACAAGTTTCACGGACCGTGGTCCTGTCCTTGGCCTCTTTTCAGGGCCTACCTCCAATGTCTTCCAAATTTTAGGTAGTCCCACTGTTTAGGCCATAACTTCCTCATCCGAACTCCGAATCGAGTAAAACCAGTTACGTTGCGAAGCTAACACAAACATCTTAAATTTGATATATAGTATCCCACACAGTTAAACCCGCATCAAAAGTTATACCCATTCAAAATCTACTGTCCAAACGGTCTCTCTAGGCCACCAATTGATCCATTTTTCGTTCGGCCACTTAAACTCAACTTGTGGCTACCAAAACTCAACTATGACCAGTAGTACATCATACAAGACAAACCATAAGGACTTTTCAAAAAACTTCGGGTTGTTATACGTTGATCTCATCTCTTATTTGTTGGAGAGCCATAGTACCTGCAAAGCATGCATTCATCCCACTAATTAGTCCTATGAATAGAAAAATGAAAATGAAAGTCATAACAAGACTGGGCGGGTAAGGGTCTACTAGTTCCCTTTTACAAGTTGTAGAGTGATCTACGAGTCGTAGAGTGATCTACGAGAACACCAAAAAAACACACTCACTCTGTGTATTTTTGCTCACAGAAATTGAGTATTTCTGTACATATATATACGATCTAGTGTTTTTTTTGTTTTTGTTGATTTTGTAGTGAGAGTTAGAAGAACAAAAGCAGATTCAGGTTAAAAAAATGGAGTTGTACGAATGGTCACCATCCGATCAACAGTAGAATTGGGTTCCTATTGGAACAAAAATTGGTCTAGAAGATCGGTATTTCATATAAACAAAATTACCAATTTTTTGATAATATTATTTTAATATATTGAAAAATTGGAGTAGTTAATTGATTGAGCTACTGAGATTTCAAGCATGATCATTACACCAGAACACCAAAGAAATTATTATTATGGTGTTCAGTTTTACTTCTTTTCCTTTTGGTGAATTTGAAATTTTGGTTGATTATTTTTTTATAGGGTTTTTGATGACCCAAATGGTTGATTTCTAAAATGGATTTTGTTTTTCTATTTTTGTGTTTTTGACAATGTAGAATCAATGAGGAGGTTGGGGTTGTGGAGCAGGGAAGCATACCTGGAAAGGCCCGTGGTGCCCAATTTCTCATTCTATATGTGTACAGGGTCTTGTGGATATGGTGCTAAATGTCGGTATAATTACCCTCCTGATTGAAGCTCTGTAAGTTGTTGATCTTATCTTGTATTTGTATATTTTGTGTTAATTAAGCTGTGGATTCAAGATTTGAAGTTAATTTACTTTAACAATGTAATTCACAGCCAAATATATATTCTGAGAAAAATTATGTAGAAGGATAGATCGATCCCTGCTTATTATTGTCATTACATGTTTAAGATACTAGAATGTCATCGACGAGGTCAGGTATTACACGTAGAAGACTTTACGAGTCATGGACTGAGTCATAGATGGGAGTCCAGATAAGGTTTCGAACAGGTAGGATTCTACGAGACCTATCTACGACTCGTAGAAGATTATATGACTCGTAGAAGGTCTCGTCTAATGACATTCTAGAAATATTAGTGTCTGGAATTTTCTATGAGGGATAAGTACGACTCGAGGATTAATCCACGGGCCATAGAATCCCATAATGACCTCAACCTTTCTAGGTCCATCATACGAATCCCATAATGACCATTTTGCATTAATTTAGCAACAGCGAAGCAAGACGCACACACCCCCAAATCATATCTTTACACACAACCCATCGCCGCATGTAATTGTTCAATGCCAACACCATTGAAAGAAATTAAACATGCATTCCTCATGGTCCGACCCTATTTTAGAATATATCTTGTCATCAATAATTTCAACAAGTCCCACATCACATTTTTAATTGATTATTATTTAATTCATGGGCATGTGGCACTATTTAAGCATGATTTGGCTACCCATAACATTTTCCAGCTAACAAGTTCAACACAAAGCATAGACAATCATACCACATTCTCGAATTAGTTTAAAATATAAAAATGAGCTAGCCCGACACATAGTATAAATGCCTTACCCATCATGTATCAACCAACATCAATATTAAAATGTATAAATCTAGGTTTAAGAACCAAAAACTCACCAAAAACAATGCGAAGTTGACTAAAATAGATGGACGAATTGGAAAGGATGCCAAAACCCTAAATTTTTTGGCTCACCGGAATTTGGCCAGAAAACTTTCCAGAACGGTGGTGAGTCTGCTGGATTTTGGTCGGACCAAGGTTAGAGGTATGGTGTTATGGTACTTTTTCAATATATTGGGGGAAATGGGGTCAAATTTTATTTTGACCCCATATATATATTGGTCGGGTCGGTTCATAAGAATTGGGCCTGACTCTTTGTGACCCCAATTATGAGCCGTGAAATGTTCTATGGCTTGTAGATCATGGTGTCGTGGGAGCTTGAAACCCTAATTTAAGGGTTGAGTACCAAGGTCCCTTGTACGAGCCATATAGTAAAACACGACCCATAGAAAGCTTTCGTAGAGCACCCTCGACACTTAGTCAGATATTGGAAAACTTACATGAGATCCACGAGCCCCATTCACGGCCTCTAGTATGTTCTACGGATCATAAAGTTGGCTCGTGGACTAGAGTGCACATAATTTTCCTTACTAGAATGTTCTACGAGCTGGTATACGGGTCATGCAATTATGTACGACCCATATAATCAATTGTAAAATCACTCTTCCTTGCCTTTTTATCCAAAATGGTTGACTTGGTCTTGCACCTTCAAAACCTTTAAAAATACATTGTTACCCTATACGTCACAAGTCCAATGTCCACACATTACAACCATAAAGAAAAAATCAAACTAGCTATAAGTCAAAAAGCTAAAAGTAATACATAACTACGACTATTACACAGTATCTTGGGTTGCCTCCCAAGTAGCACTTGATTTATTGTCGCGATATGATTTGGACCATCTAATTACTCAGACTTCATCAATATCCCATACTTTCATCTTTAGCTTATTTGGCCTCTTCATTGACTGACAAGTGTTGAAGACAACTTCTTCGTTATTCAATCTAAACTTCATTTGGTCGGATTCCATATCCACTAGGGCTCACCTAGTGGCTAGGAAAGGTCTTCCCAAGATGATCGAGACTTCAAAGTTGACCTCACAATCTAGGATCACAAAGTATGCGGGGAATATGAACTTATCAACTTTGGCGAGGATTTCATAAAGTATCCCCATAATATTCTTCACCGTTCGATCAACCATCAACAGTCTCATACTCATTAGGGTACAGGATATAAGACCAAGTTTGTTAAAAAACACAAGAGGCATCAAATTTATGTTGGCACCGAGACCACATAATGCCCTCTCAAACTCTACATGACCTATGGTGCAAGGAATGGTGAATGCTCCTGGGTCTTTTCGTTTCTGCACCAATGACCTAGTTGAAATCGCACTGCAATGTTGGATCTCTTGTGAGAGCTCCTGACTCACAGTATGCTTCTTCATAACCAGATCCTTCATAAACTTGGTGTACCCAGACATCTTCTCCAATACTTCAATCAATAGGATATTTATAGAGAGTTGCTTTAACATAGAGAGAAAGTGTTTGAACTTACCTTCCTTCTCCTTTTTCTTTAGTCTTTGAGGGAAGGGAGGAGGAGGACGAGGAATGGGTCTCAACTCTTTTGGCATGATCATCTCTAAACTTAGTTTTCCTGTTCACAACACTCTCATCACGAACATACCATCATCCAATGACGTTGGAGGATTAATGGTGTGCTTTACACTACGAGTTATGATTTCCATACACTACCCCTCATTCTTAGGATTTTGCACTTTGTTACTAGGAAATGTACCTTTTTGGCATTGGTTTAACTAAGTCGATATTTGACTGAACTATTGCTCCAGCTGCTTAATCACCACAGAGTAAGACTCAATCTTTTGGTTGATTCTACAGATGTCAGACTTCATCCCCTTTAGTGTCTAACCCTGTGCATCATCCTTCTTCAACAATTGGTCAAACATCTCCTCAATGTTACAGGAGCAAACTCCAGAATCTCAATTGTGTGGTGGAATATATGGACCATTTCTGAAGCCATCTCTGTGACCCAATTCAGCATCTCTGTGTGATCCCCTATTCCTATCATAATAGCCTCCTCTGAAGGCACCATCTCTCCTAATGTTTTGACCTTGGTTCCCTTGACCTTGGTGCCAATAGTCCCAATTGACCCTTGGGCATTGGTTCAGAAACCTGCCATCTGATCAGCAATGAAACATGTGCCCTTCTCATAATAAGGCTCCTCGTACATGGGTGTACGTGGAGGTTGATGAGCTACAATATTTACTCATTCTAGATGTTGCATTATCAACAACTCCACAATGGTATTAATCTACATAGGTTCTTGCATCACTTCCTCACTTGCCTGTGTCTGTACCAGACTAATACTGACTGAGAACGAGCTCTTTGTGGTAGCTTATCCCTCATTCCCCATGCACAGTTTATTTTGACCACTCTTTAAAGCCTCTTAGCAACCTCTTGGAATGGACGGTCTATAATTGAACTCCCCCATAATAGTATCAACAACCACTTGGACATTCTCATCAAAGGGTTTATAAAACATCTCAACTAGGGCTTCATCAACAATCTTGTGGTCAAGGATGCATCCCAAACACTTAATAAACCTTTCTTATGTAGCACTGATTGAATCACCAATTATCTATTCAATGTTGTTAATCTCAGACTTCAATTTTAGCTTTTTCAAGATGGGGAAGAACCTCTCCAAAAAGGCCTTCTACAATTCTGCCCAACTAGTGGTCGAACTCTATGGGAGCTTAGATAACCATAACGTTACATTACCTTTAAGAGAAAGTGGAAAACATGAAGCCCAATGGCATCCATTGATAGGTTTGATTTTCCATCATACTCTTATAGACTAACACAATGTTATGTAGATGGTTATGTGGATCTTCTTATCATAGTCCCGCGAACAAACTGTGGTTCTACAACATCTGTAATAGCCTACTCAACATGATAAATTTAGTGTCATCTGGCAGTCGAGGTAACACAATAGCTCCTGTGGCATCCATTGCCATAGTGTCAAGCCAATATTTGTTTCATTGATTTGTTGTGGCTTGTATACCCTGTGGTTGTAGATTTAGCAGAGGTGGGTTTTCATCATTCGAATTAAGTGTTGCATTCACTGTATCACAACCAGTATTGTTAGCATTATCCTGGGCGATCCTCCTTAGTATTGATTAGATCTTTGTATCAAATAGAGCCAAGATATTGCCTTGACTCTGAGTTTTGTGCATACATTACGCCTGTACACGAAAGCAAAACCAATAAAACATAAAATTAGAGAAACAAGGATTAATCCCTCAAAATTACTTGAATTAACCAAGTCCAACCGTATTCCCTGGCAACGGTGCCAAAATACTTGATGTTGCTCAAGTCACACCTTCTTTTTAAGGTAAAGTGGTCGTTGTCAAGTAAATAACCTAACCAAGGTTAGGGTCGATCCCTTGGAGAATATGGTAGACTCAAGAATTAATCCAATGTAAGTTGGGATTAACCTACTTATCTCCCAATAAAAGGGGGGTTTTGTAAAGTAAAATTAACTAAACTAAACTAATGCCGGTGATAAGAAACTAGTAGAAGATATAACTAGGGTAATGTGTTCCCCATGAATCCCTAACTTGGTATTACCAGATAAATGCAGCCTTTTCCACTATAAAGGTGTAGGATAGTAAGATAGATTTACCTAAACCTTTGATCCAGCGAATAGGTAAATTTCATCACGGAACATGATTCATCTCTGTGATGTGACATTACTAACCCTTATATTTTATCCCAGAACAACATCCCCTTCATCCAGTTTCGTTGATTAAATGAGAACATCTCAATCAAACCTTATTAATTACCTCTTTTTCTATTTATTACTTCCTTGATTTGGTAAGTAACACTGGGAGAGTTCTAACATAGGCCTCCATTAAAAAGAAGTTAAAGTGAAGAGAATTAATTAACACAACTTAACACACTTTTCAAGAATTACACAATATCCGATTTTACCTTGTTAGTTCCTCATGGTTTCCACAACCCTAGTTGTGGATTTAGTTATACATGATCAGTATAAATGTAGGAATTATGAAGCAGTGTAACATACTTGAGCACTTACACAAATGAATCTAAGAATATGAAATCCAACTCTTCAATTGGAATCACAAGGTCTAATTAAGAACACACAATAATGTTTTTCCACTCAAAATATGATAAATCTTAAGTGTATTCTCTAAAACCTTATTCATACTTCGTGACTCCTGAAAAGTTAATGAAAGAAAACCTAAAAACCTATGTATAATGTGTAAAATATAAACCAAAATGGAATAGGAAAGCTATGTCCTCAAACTCTACCGGCAGGTTCACGGCTTGTGCATCAATATACGACTCGTATGTCAGGGCTTCATGGACTGGAACTGGATTCTGGAGACTACGTCTATGATACCTTTCCACGGTCCGCGTAAGATTCTACGGCCCGTGGGGGTTTTTTTCTAATGACCTTTTCGAATATCTCCACTTTCTAATCCTTAGGGCACAACCATATTCTTTGACTCATGAATTAATCTATGACTCATCTGATTCCTTCGTATAGTTTAACTCTGAAATTCACCCCTCACTAGAAATTTCTATGAGACCTCATCTACTGCTCGTGAACTATTCCACGACCCATATAGGGTTCCATGGATCATCAAAATTTACTACTTTAGCACACTTTTCCCAAATATTATGCCAACACTGAAATCTTGCAAAACAAATGTAAAACATGATCAAACCTACTAACATCGCTATGAGAACAGATAAAAATTCTAAGTTTTAAGTGTCAAAAGTATTCCATTTCAGCAGCATATCATTCTTCCTTATTTGATCAGATATGTGCTTATCAGTTTAAGGATCCCAGGTTGTGCTTAATTCATAACAAAGTGTTGTGGGGTGAAGCCAAGGTGGCTATTGTTTATTTTGATGGTGTTTTGAGGATAAATTATATAGTCTGTGTGTCTAAGGTAGGGGATTGGTTGAGATTGATTTTAGAGGAGGCCTATTGTGCTAGATATTCTATCCATCCTGGTAAGGATAAGATGTACCATAATCTACAACAACATTATTAGTGGTTCGAGATGAGAAGAGACATAGTTGAATTTCTGGCAAAGTGTTTGAATTGCCAATAAATCAAGCATGAGAACCAAAGGCCCGATGGATCGATGTAGAGTACGCCCATTCCCACGTGGAAATGGGAGAGAGTAAATATGGTTTTTTTCCCATAACCTTAGGCAAGTTTGATTCAGTTTGGGTAGTTGTTGATCATTTGACCAAGTCGGCTCACTTGTTACCTGTAAAGACTAGCTACAGTACAAAGGAGATGGCTAGGTTGTATATCCAGGATGTTGTCAAATTGCATGTAGTGCCAATGTCTATTGAGTTCAGCTTTCCACCCCTAGATAGATGGATAGTTCGAGCGTACAATTCAGGTGTTGGAAGATTTGCTACGAGTTTGTGTGATAGATTTTGGGACCTAGTGGTACCAACACTTACCATTGGCAGATTTTTACATATAACAATAGTTACCATTCCAATATTTAGATAGCACCATTTGAGGCTTTGTATGGTCGGGATAGCCTTTTTGATGGTTTAACCTGAGTTCAACGGATGTGTTGAGTGCAGATCTACTCAAAGCTATCATAGATCGAGTCCATTTGATACAGGGTAGGCTATTGACAACTTAGAGCCACCAAAAGAGTTATGTTGACTAGAGGACTAGGCCTCCTAGTGTTGGGACAGTGTTTGGTTGAAGGTTTCACCCATAAAGGGTGTAATAAGATTTGGGAAGAAGGGAAAACGCAGTCCCAAATTCCTTGGCCCTTTTGATATTTTGAGAAGAGTTGGTAAAGTTCATATGAGTTGGCAGTACCACTAAGATTATCATCTATTGATCCTATTTTTCATGTTTTTATGCTCCACTGGTACATTCAAGATGAGTCCCATGTGATCTCTTATGATTCAATTGAGTTCGGTTTAGATTTGTCATTTGAGGAGGAGTTAGTAGTTATATTAGCCAGTAAGGTCTAATGGTTGAGATACAAGGATGTACCTTCAATGAATGTTCAGTGGAGATATCACCCTATTGATGAGGCAACTTGGGAGTTGGAGTCAGAAATATGGGCCAGATACCTCAGCCTTTTTTAGGCTTAGGTTCTCCTCTTTTCCTTATGTTCAAGGAGAAACATTAATGTTAGTGGTGAATGATGTAATGACTTGGTTGGTCATTTTTGAGCTTATCTATAAAAATTATGGTTTTGCTCTTTTGTAAGCTACTTTGTGCCTAGTTTGAACTATTTGTATTGTTGGAACTGAAATCATGAGTTTTAAAAGTAGAAATATGATTTTTGGCATTTTGGAAGCTTAAGTTGCTGAAAAATTGAATTTTGTGTCATTCTGAGTTTCAGGTGTCAGATTAGAGATCCATTGATTCCATTAGCTCCAAAATATTAAATCTTGTCTAGGAGAAGTTATAGAACTCAATTCAGAGTTAAAGTGAAGTTTTTAGGTCCAAAGTTGTGTTTTTAGTTGTTTCCAGAATCAAATTGACATTGGTCAATATTTGGAGTTCAGAAGTTCGGATCAAAATTCTAATAGTTCCAGTAGTTTTGGAAGGTAAAACTAATGCTGGAAATGATTTTGTAATATTTTTTAGAGTTGCCGAGGGAAGTTTTTGTATTTTGAGTTTTAAATTAGTTTCATTGAGTTGCATTAGTAAATGTAATGAGGAGGCCACAAAATTAATTTATGATTATTCCATTGAGTCCAAATAATTGTTTTTTATATAGATACATATTTGGTTTATGTAATTCTTATTCTGGATGAATTTTGAAGGCCTATTCCAAGTTGGGAAATGGATTGGGCATTATTGGTGCAAAGTTTTGGATGCAACCTCCACTTGTTCTCCACGTATGTGCCGAGGGGCCCGCGTTCAAGGAGGTGTACTTGTTTCTACTCCGCGTTTGCAGTCTAGGCCTCCATATTCATAGAGGTCTATTATCCTAACCCTCAACATTTGCAGGCCTTGTTCTGCGTTCACGGAGCATTGTTATTCCCCTGACCTCCGTGTTCGCGGGCCCTACCCCACATTCGCAGAGTGTATTTTTGACTTGGATAGTGTTAAATCCATAAGTCCTACTTTTTACTCCATTTTCAAACACTTCAAGCTTTGGTATGATTTTTGACGAAGGTTTTTGAAGAATTCTTTTGGGTATGTGTTTCTAACACAATCTTGATTAATTTTCATGACTTTTATCTTGAATTTCATGATTTTGAATGTCTAAAATTGGGGATTTTTAGTTTATGATATCAAAATTTAAATGGTGATTTCTCCTTTGATATGAACTTGATTTTAGTGGAATTTTCACCTACGAACTACATTTTTTGTGTAGAACCTAATTTTCAAGTCAATTTCTAGATTTGAGAATTTCAAATTTTAGCCCTATTTTTGACTATTTTTCCCCTAAGTCAAATTCGTGCCAATATGGGTAGCAAAATTCATCACTTGATATGTAGTATCTATTTTTGATTGTGATTGGTTGATTCGGGGATCGTTTGGAGGTTTGAGTTAATTAAAAGTGTGTCTGAGTGTGGTTTCGACATTGAGGTAGGTTCGACTAATCTTTATGGGATTGGATATGAGTTATTGGACTTGTTTATGTGATAATTGTAAGATCTAGACTGATTTATGAGAAAATGAGTTGATATGTTAGAATTAAGATGGAAATGTGATCCCGTTTATGTCAAAAATTGAGTAAATTATGATGCTATTGACATATTGAGATGGAATCTTGTAAATTGAGACATGTTGGGATATTAATGTGATAATATGAGACTTGGGACACTATTTGGGTAACTTTGTGGTAATTTGATGGCTTTTGAGATACTTTTGTGGATTATGTGTTTATTTTGGGATGAGTGAGGTCCGTTATTGTTGGTACACTTGACTATTCATATAATCATGTTAACCTGAGATATGATGATGGATTGTAATATCAGTTGTGGCATTGATATTATTCTCCATGAATTTATGAGAGTTATGTATCCGTATTCTTATCATGATGCCATTATATACATATATATATATATACACACACATAGACACATATATCTTGAGTTGCATCATTGACATGGATTTACCCCATATTGCATTGTACCATCTCTTAACCCGGGTAGGAGGCAAGGGTAATATGCTCCACTTTTATACAACCCCTTGACCCAAGTTGGAGGCAAGGGCAATATGCTCCACTTTTATGCAACCCCTTGACCCGGGTAGGAGGCAAGGGTGAGATGTATACTTTATAAATCCCTTGACCACGAGCAGGTGGCATGGTTGAGACATATTGATACCTCTTGACCACGGGCACAGGGAAGGTTGAGATATTAGGATACTCTTGATCACGGGCAGGTGGGAAGGTTGAGAGACACTTGGTATATGGCCTAATGAGACCTCATGCATTGTATTCACATTTCTCATTGTGATGTACCATTGGTTATTTTGGAATATCTTGTCTTACCCTTATACATATTTTATTTGTGCACTAACCTTTTGGATGCAGGTGATGGGATTCTTTGTTATTACATACTTGTTCGATTTCTCTTACCAGTCGATTGAACCTAGTGGGTACATTTCAATGTACTCATCCCTACTTTGTTTCCTCCTTGTAGATCGAGGACAGGGACCCAACTAGGGTAGTAGATATCATTCTATCGGAGAAACCTAACCCAGATCTTAGTGATGAGGCACTACAAGACAATGTATTTATAGCTACGGAATCTAAGCTATGAATTTGAAAATAGTAGCTATTACCTATTAATTGC
>JBCEWC010019544.1:0-11366 GCA_038996855.1 Solanum aculeatissimum
ACTAATACGACTTTTAAAAAAGGAAGAAAACAAAAAGAACACCATTAATTTATATTAAGGAAAAAATATTGTTACTAGTTGTAATTCAAAGTGATTTTAAAGAAAAATTCAAATAAAAATTATATAAAATATGTATATAACAATATAATTTCCATATAACAAATTAAATTTGAAATTTAGTCACAAATATTATTTATAAATAATTTTAAATAATTAAATTTTGACCGGAACGCCACATGTCTAAAATAATTATTTAATTAAAAAATTGTTAATGAGAAGGGCATTTTAGGCCCTAAAGATGGGTGAGAAGGGCATTTTAGGACCAAAAGGTGGATGAAGGGCATTTTTGTACCATTTGTAATACTTCGAGGGCATTTTAGGCCCTAAAGGTGGATGATAAGGGCATTTTAGGGCCAAAAGAAGGATGGAGGGCATTTTTGTACCATTTTTAATACTTCGAGGGTATTTTAAGCCCTTTTCCGGAATATTAAAACTAAGTAGACTCTGAATCTCCGTCTTTCTTCTTGTAAGGAATCTTTGAAAGAACGTTCTCTTATTATATAAAAGTGAGTTTGATGATGAAGCAGCATGTCGCGCCGTTGATGTATTTGCTTCAGCAAAGACATTTTCGATAAAAAAAATTAAGATTATTTCTTTTGCTCTACTTTAATTTAGTTATTATATAATTTTTTTTTAAATGATGGGGTTGGTTTTAACTATAACCTTCCATTCAAATTCATATGCTTCAATTATAGATTTATTATTTTGAATATTGATAATATTTGTGTATATTTAAGTAAAAAATTAATGATTTAAAATATTTTAATTATGGGCATTTCAATGGACCTCTTCACATTAGATTTGCACAAAAAAAAAAGATGATTTATGGTCACACAAATATATATTATAATTTATTTGAAGTAAAATTTAAAATTATTTAATCATTATCAATTAAATTTTATCAATCTATTAATAATATTTATTTTACATTTAATAAAATAATTTAAACAATAAATTT
This sequence comes from Solanum aculeatissimum, assembly GCA_038996855.1. Taxonomy (NCBI): domain Eukaryota; kingdom Viridiplantae; phylum Streptophyta; class Magnoliopsida; order Solanales; family Solanaceae; genus Solanum; species Solanum aculeatissimum. The sequence continues at coordinate 1,019 of JBCEWC010019544.1, forward strand.
ATAAATAAATATTAAGTCCAGATTTTCATAAATAGTTTGGTAAATATAATTGTGAATTTGCCGACGCCTCAAAAACTAAGAGGCAAATAGAATAATTAATAAAAACACAAAAACTAAAAAAAAACACTTAGTCCCATTGATTTAATTTATGCGGAAATGCATACGTATTAAGAAAAATATTTAAAGATAAATTTTAGATCATATTTTTCACTATTATTTTTTATGAAGTCATAAATATATAGTGTAATCTATTTCCTCAAAAATATAAAATTTGAACAAATAAAAAGATAAATATGGAAAAAAATTCAAATATTTATCTTGAAATTTGAATAACTCAACTATTTTGAACATACAAATTTTTTTAAAAATTAAGTTAATTTGGGACAAGAGAAGTATATTACAACAAGTTAAATTATACTTATGGTATAAAAAAAAGTTAGGTACTTGTCTCTTCATCTTTCTTCTTCTTTTTTTTTCCTTTTTAATTACGCTGATCTACTTTTTTAATGATAATATTACACTTATATCCTGTATAAAATTTGAAATTTTATTAGAAATAGATGAGACTATTTCTTTTTTAATCAAATATCTTAATTTTAAGTGTTGGATACAAAAAGATACTTGATAAAGAGAATGAGTTTCTCGAATAAACCCTCATTAATCAAGCTAAAAAAATTCGAATAGAAAATATTACTTTCGAATAAATTTTATCTATTAAAAATCTAAATTAATCAGTTTCAATACCCATATCAAACACACAAAAATTTAGAGGATGGAGACCTTTTCCTACTTTCTTATCGCAGTTGAAGTGGATCCCGCGCCTTTTGCTTGTTGTGCCACATGACAACACCACATTGGCTTCGATTTCCTCACATAACTTGCAAGGCTGCCCAATTCCAATCAACCTTATAATACTAGCTTTCTTCAATTCATTCACTCATCTTACTTATCTCTTAAGCAATGGGACAGATTCTTGAAAAACTCCAAGGTAATTCTGCTTCTTTAATGGACAAATCATCTAGCCTTGTTTCTCATAACCAACCTATGAGCACTTGACAAAATTTATTTATTTTTCACTTATTTTATAATCTATATACACTTTCTTTTTCCAAGGAAAAGGTATATCCTTTGTGGTAATTGGGAAGTTTGACCCTCATAATTTAGAGAAGAAAAGGTCTATTTCAACTGCATACGCTCTACCTTCCCCAGATCCGTGGTTGTTGACTGTTTGTTGCAGGCAAGCAATGGAGAGAGAAACAGATGCGGAAGATAACAGACAAGGTGTTTGATCGTTTCAAAAATGAAACAGGAAGAGCTAATCTCAAATTTGAAGACCTTTACATTGCTATTCTACTTATCTACAAGTAAGTCACTGTTTGCTTTCTTGTTTTGATAAATGTTTCAGTGACTTTATGTTGTTGTCTAATGACTTATGTTGTTGCAGTGATATCAACAAGCGTTTGCCTGGTCCTCACTTTGATCCTCCATCTAAAGATGAAGTTAGAGCCTTGATGCAGGTAAGCTGGGGGGTTTACTTGTTGCCAATTACAGCATATCATTTAGGTAGAGTTAATTGTCCACACTCTTAGATCAGGGGCAGAGTTACAGTATTAGGTAGGGTTTTGTACGAACCTAGTAACTTTCGTTTAGACCCTGTATGTATTAAGGAATCCAATAAATATGTACAAATATTACAAACACAATAACTAAAACGAGCTATGAAATTAGGTGGCAAGTTCTAATACTTCAAATTCAGGCTGTCTTTGATAGTAAAAGTCCCAACAATGCATCTTGCATTCCATCTATGTTGTTTGGACTCTTCAAAAATGTCAGTGGGTGTGTCAAAACCTCCAAAGTAGTGTATTTTTGAACGATCCGGCTGGGGTGTGACATTAGTTTTGGAGAGTCTGGCAACATAACTGAGAAATAGTGTTTTCTTTCTGGACTGGAATGTATCATTCCATATCATGGTATAAGGGAGGTTTATTTCCTTTTTATCACAGTATTATTTATTTTCTTGTTTTTCCTTGGTGCAGGAATGTGACATGAATCTTGATGGTGAACTAGATCGTGAAGAATTTGTCAAATTTGTGAAAAAATTAACAAAGGATACCTTCATCACTGTCAGCCAGGGACTGATCATCACCTTAGCAGTAGCACCAACGGTTGCTCTGTTAACAAAGAGGACAACAGAAGGAGTCCCTGGTGTTGGAAAAGTGGTGCAGAAAATACCAAATGCTGCTTATGCCTCCCTGGTTACCCTCACAGTTGTCATGTTTCAGAAAGCAACTGAGGCTTAGCTAATTTGAAATTTGTTTTCTGATGGAAACCAAATTTCTTCTTATGCGTATAAGATTACAGACATCTGCTACACTTGCAACTTGATATTTAAACATCTCATCTCATTGTTGCACATATTTTACAATAATTTCCAGAAGTCACTTGTGATTTTTGCTCATGTATATCCTAGCATTAGTCTAATATATGAGTTCATGTTTTGGTTGGGCAGCTATTGGTGATGAGTAGCTTTCTTACCACTACAAAAAGCAATACCTGATTGTTCAGATATAAAACTCAAAAAAATGATAATTCAATTGTGTTTTTAACCATAATGTCTGACAAATAATCAATTTTGAGCTCACCAGAGCAAAGATTATTTGCTCCAATGGCTGAAAATTTGTTCTTTTGCCACTTTGGTGCATTATTTGAAGAGTTCAAGGATGTGCGCTGACATGTACAAGTCCTTTAAACCATCAGGCAAAGTTTGACTTACAATATGTAACATGAAAATAGAGTAGTAATAACATGTTATTAACTGGTTGAATTGAAATAAATTTGTTCAAGTATTACCCCGACAGTGTCATGAAGGGGATTTAAAATTAAAATATTTGTTACCAAATATCCAAAGGAAAAGAAATGGATACAAAAGCCTTACTCTTTGAAAGGAATACTTTGTTACAGATTAGTATGAATCAATAAGCATCCACACGACAAACATCATACATACAACAGGAAGTTGTTAATGGGGAAAGACTCAGGAATTCACAAGCCATGTTGGCATATTTTCCAAATTACCACTCAAAGGAACCTTTAATATCATCCAAGCTCTGCCCAATGGAGTGCCTGCCAAAAGAGAAGGAATAAGTAGAGATTCAGATGGCATCCCAAAACAGTAAGCATGGGTTAAAGGAGCTCATTTGATTTGCTTTGAAGCAAATTCAATGAGAAAGGTTGCAGAAAGTAAGACTCGCGTGAATACTACCATTCTGTGTATACAAACATCATCCGGTATCAGATATCATATGTTCTAGTTCTTGTTTCAACAGAAAAATAAATAAAAGGAGGGGTAGACAGTAGAATAGATAAAGGAATCAAGAGAATTATCTCCAGGGGCTAGTTTCATCTGCTTGCTATTAATTCAGACACGAGTTGGCACTCTGTAAAAGCACCTGGTATTATTACCATTCCTATAAGCTTTAAGTCTGCCAACTGACAGTATTTTGAGAGAGAAATGTGACGAAGCTTATTAAGACTGTTGTAGCTTGTAATTAAGTGGGAGGCAAAATCTAGGAGTAGCAAACTGATCGCAATGTGAATATTTGGCAAGTCTATTGAGAAATTTTGCATCGATTTAACTAGGATATGATATCAACTTCACAAAAGAGTTCTTGATCATAGCATCAACATTTTATTGAAAGCACATTATTTGTTTCTTTTTTAATTACTTTTTCTTTTTTCATTTTCTTATTCTACTATTAGGCAAGACCAGAAAACCATACTTGGCTAAACATGCAAGTAGCATTACAGCGTACATATAGAGGTTAGAGGATAAAATGAGAGAAGTTTTGATACGGTTGGGTAAATACTCCAGTCCATATGTATGAAACCATAGTAATTGCAGGTGAACCTAAAATCACAGGAAAAGATATTGTAGTGAAACACATGGAACCTCTTGGAAGTTGGAATCCATGCAGATTTATTGGAAAGTAGAGCACAATGGAAAAATAGTCTATATAGCCTATAGGTGATGTTGACTGGTAGGGATTAATTGATCAAGACAATCATGTTGAACACTTATTTTAGGTCCAATGTTCAGCTAGGATTCTCTTAATCTTGTTCGAGATTTGCATGCAAATACAAGCTACAGAGAACTTCAGAACCTAAATTATTAACTATTAGACTGAGACAGATCTAAATGGAGCGGCGACATGGATAGTGAGGATTCATATCAACAAGTTTAGAATTGAGGCGATAATAGTTGTTCTGGTTCTCAGTCTAAAATTAACGATTTTCCAAGCTGTCATCACAGAATGTGATATAGCTCTTCTAGGATCAATAACTGGAGACTGCCCCTCACCCACTCTTTCCCAGAGATAAACTTGATTAACATCCACAAAGGCGTATCTATGACTCAGAAATAGTGTAAGCAGAACAAACAAAAATAAATAAGTAAATTTCATAAAAAATAACTTATCAGTATCATATGCAAGAGCAGCAATCTATTAGAAGTCAAATTAAATGAACTAAATAGGAATTGGGAAAGGTGGAGGAATTAGCAGTCTAATGATATAGCTAGAATAGGATAGCATGAGAAGATAATTGCTTAGTAAATAGAATCTTATTTTACCCAAGCAAGAACAAATTGCTTTGGAATAGCAAGTAGCTTCAATAGCGGGAAGAATACATGTTTTTTATAACCACGAAAACCCTGAGGGTCAATAGTGTGACGGTTCGAAATTCGGTGGATAATGAATTTCCCCTCTCCACTTAAATACTAGGCCTTTGCCTGTGGTGGGGTTAAAACTCCTGATATGTGCCAAACCCACATATCAAGTATTGCAAACTTAATTCATACCACTAGTCCAAAACTCTTGGGGCAATAGCAGGAACAATATACTATGCATCTTACTTGAGGCTTCTTAACGGATCGGCTGAATGACTTCAATGAGGGTATCAGAATTAAATGATAGGACTCAGAGAATCCATTAACCAACAATACAGCATGCAAAATAAAAGTTGATACTGATGTAGATAGTCCAGCAACCTTCACAGTCCGTTTTGCTATTAATGAGATTTCATTTGAGATTAAAGAAACTTGCAAATGAAGGCAGTGGAAAGTTGCACCTAACTGCAGAGAATGCTGATTATTTATGCATGCCAGCTGGTTTGCTTAAGACAGCTGAGATACGTATCCTTATTTTTAAGAAGCTGTTTTATGATCATTAAAGTTATGTTTCTCTCAAAAATGCGAGAGAAAAAGTCAATGACAGTGGAGTTTATTCAAATATATGTCACTATAGATGCCTAGATGATGGTCGCCTGGTTCTACTCAATTGCAGTAAGGTCTGGTAGTGCATGAAGGACTAACACAAGCTATGCATGATAACCGGTAATGGATGATGACATGGCTTACGGTAATAAGTCACCACTACGCCTCATATAAGTATTTCATGGATGTTGCCATCCTTGGTGTTGATAGTGACGATTAGGTTCATCCTTTATGTTTGACAAAAACAAAATTAATTGTCCTCAATGGGAGCCCACTTGCTGGTTAACCTCTAAGGTCTTAAACAGTCTACTCGAACTACTTTTACTGGGGTCCCAAATAGCACCTTAGGGCTTAGTCTCATTTATTATCATTACTTAGCTAGTTAACATATGTTTATTATTTATTCTTCAAAGCAAGCAACGGTGTGAAGAAGAAAATGAATAGTTTCCTTATTAAGCTAATTCTTGATGGCAAAGGACGACTATTTTACCTTGCGGGGAGGTGCCCATGTGACTCCTGACGGGAGTAGGATTATCCTAATTTGAGGTAATAGTCTTCATGCTGTCAAACCGTCATTTCTTTCTCTACTTTAATTTGCAGTCAAATAGTCAAATGTTTGTATAGCACAATACACATGCTTAAATACTCTTGACACTCTTGACTAGTTGGAAGAAATGTTAGCTAACTTTTGTTGAGGCATTCATGCAGACAAAAGAAAGCTTCAGCAGATATATGGTGCATTGACTCCTTGTTCGACATGATGTTTTAAAGAACTTTTTAAGCTTTCAGGCTGGTTCCTCAGTTGCGGGAAGGTAGTTTTTTCAGTGCATGCAAGAGCTAATAAATAATAAATAACATGGTTTTGGTTGGGGGTAGGGGACAAGTCATATGTAGTCACTGATGCTTTTTTCCAATCTGAGAAACAGCAATTATGACTCAGTCCCCACACCACCACCCACACAGAAAATAAATAAATAAAACTAATTTAACGCTATAGCGAAGATGGCAGAAAATGCTAAAAAGTTCAAAACAACCCCCTTGAAGTGGATTTTATAAGAGATAAACATCTATCTAAATTCAGATGGTGAAACCATTATAAATGTACAGATAATTATAATAATGTGAAAAATTACCCTCTACTATGTATTTAAGCTGGAATGCAGATTGTTAACAATCTTTGGATGTCTAAAAATTCCTATTGATCACTCAACGAAATAAAAGTTTTCAAATATGACACAAAGTAATCCACTTCTGCATAGGTTATCTAAAAGCAGGAGAAGCATTCATCAGAAAAAGGAATTTGAATCCCACTGTTGTGCAATCTCCTAAATCAAAACATTTGTTTCTCACAAAAATTATCCTCTTCCTGAGGAACTCAGCTTACTTTGTACTTCTACATGTGTTTGTTAACAACTTGAAGCAGGAAAATGACTTGCTATAACTTGGTCATGAAAACGTTTTTTCGCTGGATTAATACAACGTGCATACTACTGTTAACGCTCTGAATATAATAACTATAAGGCTGTCGAATACACAAACTTCAACATTCACCTTCAAATTCAAGCTGAAGATTATCTTTCAAGAAATATACTAACTATAGTGTTTATATTCTGCAATACAAGCAAGAATCAGGAACATGCTTCATGAAAACACTGAAGACGACTATCATCCTCCTCAAATTTTTCCTTATCCCATCGGACTCATCCTACCAATAGCAACAAATTGTAACCTAACCTACATGCGCAAAGTGACCTTTTATGACTATCTGAAAGGTTATGTAGCAACACTAACACACATGAGAATAACATTATTCTCAGGTTTTTTACACCCACAGTTTGCGTAAGCACATTAGAGATTCCACAAGGAAACCAAGTGCAAATGGATTAGGAAAAAAAAGGTCAAGTAATGTATGGACCCCATAAACTGCAGTACTCACTAACAACTACGAGGCCATGGAAAACTAGAAAACATTTAGAATGCATATACAACCACTAAGGATTTTATATCTCTGTGTATCAGAAGTCATATCATTTAGTCCTAGGCAGTAACCATTGAAAGGCTCAACCACAAGGCTTTAAGCATTCCCACTCTGTTGGCAGCTTCTGTATGGTTCACTCTGTTGCTTATATTGCTTATTGCTTATCATCGGAAAAAATGAACAAAGTTCATACAGATGAGCTCACTAAATTCAAAATCACTAACAGAGAATGGGAACGGAAGGATACCTTCATTAGTACAATTACCCGACCTCTCAAGCCTAAAATAGGACAAGTAATATAAGTATGCTCTTATATTAGACCGTGAGTATTGTGTGATAATACTTGACTCTAGAGTATTGTGTTATAAGAAAATACCATCTAAACGTAAAGGTAAGTTTTACAGAATGGTGGTTAGACCGTATTTGCTATATGAGATGGAGCGTTGGCCAGTCAAAAACTCGCATGTTCAGAAGATGCAGGTTACAGAGATAAGGATGTTGAGATAGATGTGTGGACATACCAGATGTGAAAAGATTAGGAATGAGGTTATTAGGGAGAAGGTAAGGGTGGCTTCTGTGGCAGACAAAATGGGAGAAGCGAGACTGAGATGATTTGGGTATGTGTAGAGGAGGAGTACAGATGCTCCTGTTAGGAGGTGCGAGAGGTTGGATTTAGGGGTTATGCGGAGGGGTAGAGGAACACCAAAAAAGTATTGAGGAGAGGTAATTAGACAGGATATGGCACAGTTTCACATCACCCAAGACATAACCGTAGATAGAAAGGAATGAAGGTCGCGAATTAGGGTAGAAGGTTAATAGGCTAGTAGGGGTAGGTTGTTGTCTTACCTTGTGTTGTAGTAGGTTAGTAGGATTAGTCGTTTCTTTATATATTGTGTTGTTATTGCCCATCAGTTATTTTGCTACTTTTTATTTTAGATTTATAGAATTGTCATTGCTTTTCAGTTTAGTCGCTATTCTATATCTATTATTTTCTGCTTTTGAGACTAATATATTTGAACCGAGGGTCTTCCGAAAACAACCTCTCCATCTCTATGAAGTAGTGGTAAGGTCTTCGCACACTGTACCCTCCCCAGACCCCACTTTTGTTGTTGTTGTCTTATCACTGTTGGATCACGTTATTTACAACCTAGCACTACCAGAAATAATAACTGCAAACCAGAGTTGATCCTAATTTCCTAATGCTGGATGGATGAAGTTGCAGCAGAACCAAATAACAGTGAAGTTGGAAAAGAAATTATGAAATAGAAATAAGCCCCATTGCTAACTCTTAACCAGTCTCATCATATAAGCTGTCATTTGTAGTGGCAGCGATACTGAAAACTCAAAATTCATGGTGACCAGATAGATTTTCATATGTCAATAGAGGTCCTAGTTGTGATTATATCCTCTCAGAAAGCATATAAAGTTACTTTTGACAACACTGCAGATTCCATCACTAAAATATGACAACCAAAAATGAGAGATAGACGGCAAAAGGTAACAACATAATAGTATGAGTTTCATACACAAAATATCAAGGAGTTCATATGATAACTCATAACTTTCTTTAATAACTTGTAACTCTCAGACTAAATCATCAAATTAACAAAGACATCGCAACCGTGTATTTCATCCGATATAAAAGTTATAGGCTTCTTACTTGTGCATGCAGTACTTGTACTCTTGATTCCTTACGGTATCTTTTTCCCCTTCCTCCAGCTAATTCAAAACACACCAATACATATATTCAGCATTATGAACATAAATATATACATCTCAACATGCCAAGAGAAACGTTCAACTAAATAAATCTTACAGGATCACTTTGATAAACGCGTTCATAACAAACTGGTGACAAGCATTGTAGAGCACAATTCTCCTTGTCTACTGCTGTAGCTATGCACTTCTGACCCCACAACCCACTTTTTTTCAAGACAAAAACAATACACAAAAATTAGCAAAAACATTTACAATTCCTTCCATAAACAGTATAAAAGAAACAATTTTTGGTTCGTAACTTGAACACATAAAATTCATAAAAATATTGTTAGTCAGCCCCTCTTTCAAGACAAGATTAGCAAAAGATTCAACATTTCCCTTCATTTCCAGACCACAAAATTCAAAGAATTGTGAGTTGGTACTCTCTCAAAACAAAAATTATATAGAAAAAAGGAATCTTTTTTCTGGGTCTATTATAAATTAAGAGAAGTTGTAACATTTAACATACTTGTGGGTTAAAGCTCCAAATTACCTCTCAATATCTGCATAACATTGGAGTTTCTTCTCTCTGATCTCTGCATCCTGTTGGTATTCACGAACAACCAGAAAAGATCAACAACAAGAAAAAGATTCATAAAGAAATTAAAACACAAAAGACTTACAGAGATTGGGCGACGAGACTTAGCAAGTATTGTATGAGAAGAAGAGAAAAAAAGTAGTGAAAAAATAACGAGTATGATAAATTTTTGGTTACTGTGTGTGGAAGCCATAGCCCAGGTGAACAAATTCTTCTTACAAACCTCTAATTTCAATGATTTGTTTCAAAGATTAACTCTTTCTTGACAAATATCAAGTAGACAAGTTTGGATTGGATCTCAAAACATAAGTTATTTGTAATAGTGTTCATTTTTGTTTGGAAAGTAATTTGTTTTTTTTTTCCGGTAAACATGAAATTTCCACAATTTTGTGAAAATTATGGAAACTTTTTCAACTCTAGTACAGCTTACCAAATGAATAAATAATAGTTTATAAATAAGATAAATAATTATAAATAAGATATTAAAATATTAAATTAACAAATTATCTGTTTTTATTATATATTTTATAGACTTCAAATATATATAATAAAAACTCTTACAGGGTCGTGGAACATTGGATCGCTTACAGGTAAATCCATAGAGCCAGTGAAGTGTCTTAAGAGGAGACATATTAATATAGTGTGTGCTCAGGAGACTAGATAGGTAGGGATCAAATCTCGGGACGTAGACGGGTTCAAGTTATGGTACTCGAGCGGTTCTAGGGATAAAGCTTGTCACGACCCAAGCCTAGGGCCTAGACGTGACATGGCGAATGAGGAACCCGAAGGAACCCCAAACAAGCCT